>PISX010003685.1:0-133177 GCA_004024625.1 Mellivora capensis
CCCAGATCCCATCCTTGATTAGATTCTTCTGGTTTTAATCAGAATCTATCCCAAGAAGGCCTGTTTGATTGCCCTCACATAGGAGGCATCTTTGAACTATTGCCCTGGGGCTGAGGCCATGGGCTGGGGTCCCTGGGGCCCCCCGGGCTTCTGCAGGAGAATGTTTACCCAGAAGCTGGTGCAGCATCCAGAGGGAGCCAGGCAGGCTGGGGCCTAGAAAACGCGTACCGTTGAGCTGCCCCTGGGATTTGAGGAGCTGGAGCTCATTCTCGGTGTTTTGCAGGGAGGGGGTGGGTGCTATTCAGGAGAGCCACGGGGGTGGGGAGCTCCAGAGGCCCCAGAAAGGGTGGTGATTCTTTGAAGAGTCTAAGGCCCGAAGCCTGCATCAACAGGTATTAGAATACGAGGAAGGGCCATGCCCTTAATTGACCTATCCCAGAGAATGTGTGTGAGTACCTTGTCCATGGGGCCTGGGCATCCCTGAGCTCTTCTTTTTTTCCTCAGTTTTGTCAAAAGCAGTATCCCTTTCCATTCCCTCCCTCCCCTCCTCATTCTTGATGACGTCTCTATGGGGGACCCAGGAGCTCATCCAGACAGGGGTCATAGAGGCAGCAGAGAGAAGCAGAATACGGCTTCGAGCACAGTGTTGTGGCTACTGGAGGGCATGGCTTAGGGGTCTTGGCGAACAGGCTTTCAAACAGCAAACCCTGGAATTGGTCTGGCATATGCACCCCTCTCTAGATTCTGGCAGGCATGCAGGGGCAGAGCCTGGCAGGCGGGCTTCCTGCGGGCACCTGGCTCCCAGGAGGAAGGAGAAGGGAGATGGCAAGAGAGAAGCCTGGTTGGGGTGCCAGGGGACTCAGCCAGGGCTCCCAGTTCCTTCTGGAGCCAGCAGCCAATCTTCTGTGTGGGAGAAGCCAGGCTGGAAGGGGAAGGGGGTGGACAAGGCTGGAGGCAGTGGTGGTGAGCGTTCAGCTGAGCCGGGGCTGGGGGGGTCCCCGAAGAGCATTCTAGGGGGCTTCAAGATGAGAGAAGGGATGGGCTGTCCTGCTAGCTTGGCTGTGACATTTCCACTGGGTGGCATTCAGACCTGGGTTTGAAGCCGGGCTCTCATTCTTGGTAGCTGTGTGACTTTGCCAAGTTGTCTGACCTCCTGAACCTCTGTGGTAGGGTTGTTGCATGCATGTGTCTTGAGGGAGGTGGAGGGGCACTGGGCTGACTCTGGCTTTGAGGCTGGGCTGATGGGTGGACATGATGGAGGAGTGGGTTTGTTTTAGAAGATGGTAGGCTCAGTCCTGGACGTGTTGTATTTAAACTTCTAGTGAGGGGGCACCTGGAGGGCTCAGTCAGTTCAGCATCTGCCTTCAGCTCGGGTCATGATCTCGGGGTCCTGGGATTGAGCCCCGTGTCAGGCTCCCTGCTCAGCGGGGAGTCTGCTCCTCCCTGTCTCTCTGCTTCTCCCCTGCTCATGCTTGTGCATGCGCTCTCTCGCAAATAAACAAATAACATTTGAAAACAAGAAAAACAACAACTTCTGGTGAGAAATCCAAATAGAAGGACCCAATGTGGCAAGCAGGGATTAGAACAAAAAGCTGAACCTGAACCTGGGGTCCCTATCCCTTGTCTTATGGATACCAGAGCTGAGTGCTCTGTGTGGGCCAGGAAGGCAGACCAGGATAAGAAGTGGAAACTGGTAGGGGAACACTTGGGGGAGGTAGGTCCTTATTACCACAGCCACCTGAAGTCGGAATGGGTCGTGCAAGGAGGTAATGAGTTCCCCATCATGGGGGGTATGAGAGTTGGCTGGAGGTCTACCTGGGGGGCTGTGGAGAGAGGGCAGCAGAGAGGGCTGCACTGGATGACCTTCAGGTGCCCTCCTGTATGTCCAAATCTCTTCAAAGGCCTTGGCATCTGCCGATCTCAAGGCACGGGATTCTGGGCACAGAGGTGCTTTCCAAAGTGTAACTGTCGCCCTGGTCTGCACATGCTTGAGCCTTGGCTAGACAAGCTTATCTAGGTGGTTTTTTTTTTTTCTTTTTGAGCAGAAACAGTAAAGCAGGCACAAATTTGCCTTTAAAATAAGATGCTGAGCATCTGCCAAGTGCAAATGGATTTAAGCAGCTGGAAGTCTAGCCTTGAGACGTGTCTTGTGTGGCTGGTTGTTTCCAAGGGGCTCTGAACCTCTCTCGGGCTATCCTGGTGGATCCGCTGGCACTGGTGGGCATGGGTCCTTCGGGAGTCATCCTGTCCTGGATGTTTGGCTCTGAGCGAGAGACATGCAGCCGGTCCTTGAACACGTGGACAAGGGGGTGTCCATCAGCTCTGTGCCAGGACAGGACTTTCTGTCCATTGTCCTGGCATTTCATGACCCTGGCTCCCCAGATACCTGCACTGGTTGCTGTCACCTCCCGTCCCATCATTGTGAGCATGAATGAGGTGGTCCTTTGGCCACTGGGAGAGTGGCCTCTCACTCCCAGAGTCACGGCAGCAGGCTGGTAGAGGAAGCTGACAGCTCGTGCCAAGCATCAGACAGTCCTGGGCAGGAAGTACTTTCAGATGAGGTCCCTGAGGCTCAGAGGGCGTAGGGGATTGGGCTGATGTTGTGCAGCCACGAGCTGTGAAGGAGCAGCCGTCCCCTCTGGGGTCTCAGCTCCCTGGTCCTCCCTCCATGCTGCAGGGCCTCATTCTGGATGACACCGGTGCAGGGCCTTGTGAACACTCGCAGCTCACTGCGAGTGCCTTTCCCTGCCTTCTCTGGGCCTTAGCTTCCTCATCTGTACAATGGGAGGAACGCCTGCCGCTTTTGCAAGGCTCTCTGAACTTGAAGTGAGAGCCAGATGCTGGCTCTGTGTCAACTCCAAGTGCCTGTCGCCTTCCTGGAGACTAAAAGGGACTGTAGCCTTTCCCTGCTGCTCCCCCGTGGCCTCCTGCTTTCTGTCTAGCCGCCCTTACCCCAGTGGAGAACAGAGCTGCCCGCATATTCGTTTCCACGGGAGTCCCTCTGCGCACGTGGACAGAGCATTCCCACACCCAGCTCAGATCTTCGGAGACCTAGCGTTTCTCCTAGGGATAGAAAGTAACACAGGGCACTTCTGAGTAAATCCTGAGTAACTTACCAGTGCGGACTCGTTCTAGCTCCAGCGCGGAGCAGGACAGAGACATCCCAGGCGGTGTTTCACTGCTTTGAATGTTGATCTGTCAGACCGCACACCATACCCACATTCGGGCACACGCACGCACATTCGCAATTTAGAGTGCCGTCCTGAGCGTTACTTGGTCAGCTTGAGCCCCATCGGCCCGTTTCTCGCCATTGGCTGGCAACATGGCGTTGAGTGCAGAGCCGCGGGTGACGATTCTCAGATTCTGATGCAGGTGGATGAAACCTGTAGGAGGGACTGAGGGAGAGAGCAGGGGCCTGAGGGCTGGTGGCAGCTAGAAGTTGCCTGGTCCTGAGGGGCAGTCTGGCTCTGCCTCCTGCTAGCTGCAGTGCCGGGCCAGTCACTCCTCTTCTCGGGCCTCAGTATCTCCACCTGCCAACAAGAGGATTGTTGGGGTGTCTAAACTTTAAGATGCAGGTCACACAAGAACCCACAGGGGAGATCCGAGTCAGCTTTGGCAGTCAGGAGAGGACCCAAGGGCCAAGCTCTTGTGCAGGCCGGGTAGCCAGTGGGGGTCCTCTACCCATGAGGGCAGGTTGTGGCTCTGGTGAGAGCACCAAGACGAAGAGCCACCAGCGTCCTCCTGGCAATGTGGTGCTGGGGTTATCTGTGGGGCTCCAGCCGCGATAGATTCAGGTGATTCCCCCATCTGAAGGCCCTGGCTTTGACCCCAAGCTGCTGTATAAATGGGGGCGGGGGTTCGGCTCTAGCTGGTGTGAGTGTTAGTATGCGTGTGTGTTCATGCTGTTTATTCTGGGCAGGGAAGAGCAGGAAAACTTTTAAAAATTTTTTATTTATTTTTTAATTTCTTTTCAGTGTTTTAGAATTCATTGTCTATGCACCACACCCAGTGCTCCATGCAATGCATGTCCTCCATAATACCCACCACCAGGCTCACCCAACCTCCTACCTCCCTCCCCTCCAAACCCTCAGATTGTTTCTCAGAGTCCACAGTCTCTCATGGTTCATCTCCCCCTCCAATTTCCCCCAATTCCCTTCTCTTCTCCATCTCCCCATGTCCTCTGTGTTATTCCTTATGCTCCACAAATAAGTGCAACCATATGATAATTGACTCTCTCTGCTTGACTTATTTCACTCAGCATAATCTCCTCCAGTCCCATCCATGTTGATGCAAAAGTTGGGTATTCATCCTTTCTGATGGAGGCATACTCCATAGTGTATATGGACCACATCTTCCTTATCCATTCCTCTGTTGAAGGCCATCTTGGTTCTTTCCACAGTTTGGGGACTGTGGCCATTGCTGCTATGAACATTGGGGTACAGATGGCCCTCTTTCACTACATCTGTACCTGTGGGGTAAATGCCCAGTAGTGCAATTGCAGGGTCATAGGGAAGCTCTATTTTTATTTTCTTAAGGAATCTCCACACTGTTTTCCAAAGTGACTGCACCAACTTGTATTCCCACCCACAGTGTAAGAGGGTTCCCCTTTCTCTATATCCTCTCCAAAAGGATCTGTACTCGAGGAACTACAGAACACTCATGAAAGAAATTGAAAAAGACACAAAAAGGTGGAAGACCATTCCATGCTCATGGATTTGAAGAATAAACATTGTTAAAATGTCTATACTGCCTAGAGCAATGTATACTTTCAGTGCCATTCCAATCAAAATTCCATGGGCATTTTGCAAAGAGCTGGAGCAAACAATCCTAAAATTTGTATGGAATCAGACGAGACCCCAAATTGCTAAGGAAATGTTGAAAAAGAAAAACAAAACTGGTGGCATCACGTTGCCTGATTTCAAACTTTACTACAAAGCCGTGATCACCAAGACAGTGTGGTACTGGCACAAAAACAGACACATAGACCAGTGGAACAGAGTAGAGAGCCCAGATATGGACTCTCAACTTTATGGTCAACTAATCTTCAACAAAGCAGGAAAAAATATACAATGGAAAAAAAGGCAGTCTCTTCAACAAATAGTGTTGGGAAAATTGGACAGCTGTGTGTAGACGAATGAAACTCGACCATTCTCTTACACCATACACAAAGATAAACTCGAAATGGATAAAAGACCTCAACGCGAGGCAGGAATCTATCAGAATCCTAGAGGAGAACATAAGCAGTAACCTCTTCGACACTGACCACAGCAATTTCTTTCAAGATATGTCTCCAAAGGCAAAGGAAACAAAAGCGAAAATGAATTTTTGGGACTTCATCAAGATCAAAAGCTTCTGCACAGCAAAGGAAACAGTCAACAAAACAATGAGGCAACCCCCGGAATGGGAGAAGATATTTACAAATGACAGTACAGACAATGGGTGATATCCAAGATCTATAAGGAACTACTCAAACCCACACACAGAACAGATAATCACGTCAAAAAATGGGCAGAAGACATGAACAGCTGCTTCTCCAAAGAAGATGTACAAATGGCTAAGAGACACATGAAAAAATGTTCATCATCATTAGCCATCAGGGAGATTCAAATCAAAACCAATGGCAAAAATTAACAAGACAGTAAAGAAGAGCAGGAAATCTTGAAGAAGTGATTCCAAGTCCATCCCGTGGGCGGGGCTGTGGCTCTGTTAGAACTTTCTTTGGTACCTGGCTGACCACTCCTCACCTGTAAGATGGGGTGAAGCCACCTACAGGGGTGCGGGTTATTTTCAGGGGTCAGTAGGTTTGAACCCCGACAACACCCAGCCCGGGGCCCCACCCATTGGTTGTAAATACTCCGTTCCCTCTCTCCACATCCTCCTTGCTGCTGCTGACGGGCAAATGATGGTCAGCTTCTGAAGTCGTTCAGAGGATGTCTTTTTTTAGAAATGCCATGAAACCAGATCTTTGATCCAAAGTAGCTTTTTTTAAAACATTCTCATCCAGTGTGGGTTTACAAGGCACCTTCTGCAGGCTCCTCCCTGGGCATGGGGCCTGGAGAGCCAGAGCTGGGAAAGGGAAGACCCGCTCCCGGGCACGTGCACTCCTGAATCTCAAGGCTGGAGGAAAGCCAGCGCCGAAGGGATGGCTTGATTCCCCATGTGGCATCTCCTATGCGGGAAGCTATACCTTCTGCTCACATACGTCCCGTGCCAGGGAGCTCACGATCTCCCTGACATTCCACCTTCAGCTTGGATGGGTGGGTTCATATGAATTTCTCTCCCCAAGTGCCCCCCCCACTGGATCAGTTTGGCATGTGGGGCCACGCAGATCAAGTCTGCTCCCTCTTAAGTATGAGAACCCACTAGATACCCGAGGACAGGTAGCCTCATCTTCGAGCCTTGTCTTCTCTTGGCTAAACATCTCACATTCCTTCCATGGTGCCTCTTAGAATAGGGTTCTGGGTCCCTTTGGCCTCCTTGGTGCTCTGCTCAGAACATGCCTGGGTTTGGCTCTGTTGCCCTAAAATAATATGTTGGTGATCGAACCCAGCTGCCCAGCACGCAGCTTTCTCCACCGCTATCTCTCTCGGTCCTCAGGGCACTGAGGGCTGTGGTGGGTGCCCTGGTCCTTGTGAGCACAGCCCCTGCTGAGTGACAAATGGGTGACATTGGAGAAGTCACTTAAACCCCTTATGCCTCAGTTTTCTCATCTGTAAAATGGGGGAATTCATTTAATGCTTCATAGGATTGCCGTGGGATTAAAGGAGGTATAGCAGTTGAGTAATGTGCCCAAATGGGGCATGGTATGTGGGCATCCAGTCATGGTTGGCTGCCATGGTCATTTTCAATTTGTTCTTGATCTGAACCCCACTGGGGAGCTCCTTTACTGAGCTGGGCTGGCCTATTCAACCTGATAGGAAGTCTGATCTCACCAGTCTGATGCAGGAAGGGCCTGCCACCCCCAACCCCACCAGCCGGAAGGGGTAAGGAAGAGAAGGGAAACAGTGACTTTCGCTTTATTTAACACTTAAAGAGTGCCTGCTATTTGCTGGGCACTGTTCTAAGTCATTTCCAACTAAGAACTCATTTAATCCTCAGAACAATCCCTTGAGGCATTATTATCCTCATTTCCCAGATGAGAAACCTGGGGCACCTGAATATTACGTACCCAGGTAAATGGCAGAGCCACCAGAACAGCCCAGATGGAGGAGAGACACCCATCTGAAAACCTACAGGGTGCAGCTGGTTTAGGGAGAAACAGAAATTGTGTGGAGCAGGGGCACAGAGGAGGAGAGATGGAAGGAAGGTAGGATGGGCTGAGAGAAGCAAACGTCTCTCATGGTCCTCCTCGCTGCACGCCGGGCTCCGGACTCAAGCGCCACGCATCAGCACCAACGTTCCCACCAGACCTGGAGGTAGGCATGGACAGCCTGGGCTAGACACCCTGCTGCATCCCTTCCTGGCTATGTGACTGTGGGCACCTTACCTGTCCTCTCTGATGCTCGGTCTTGTCATCATTAAAGTGGAAGTAAGAATCGCCCCACTGCATGGGACCACTTCGGGAATCAGGCGCTCAGTGTGCATAAAGGACTCTGATCCTGCATAAGGATTTCTGAAGGAGAGCCACTTGCCCAGACTTGCTCCTGTGGTTAGTGGCAGAGCTGAGTTTCATCCTCATCTCCCTGGCTCTGGACACACCACACCACCGCATGATCAACCAAGATCTGTCCACACACCAGCCAGAATGACCCCCTGATGGCCCCTTCCTTCATGCGCAACCTTCCTGCTCCTGCTCCAGATGCTGTCACCTGGCATCCCTGCCCCCCATTATCTTTATATTTTTTCTTGCATTTCAACCCAAACTCAAATCCCAGAACCCCTTAGCTTGTGCATGAGCTCCCCTGTCCCAGTTCCAGACCTACCCCCAGTTTACACGGTCCCTGCTGCTGCTCCCCGAGTCGGGCTGGGGTTCCCTCCTTTGCTGTGGATGATTAGGGCACACCTGGAGCGAAGGGTTAATTAAATCACACAGCAAGTTTTGTAGAACATGGGATGCTTCATTAGGCTGTGCATGAACAAGCACGTCCAGCACCCCGCGCAGGCTCGTGAGCTGGTGTAATTACAGTTACATGCGGCTCCATTAGTTTGGAGAGGCCATCAGCGGGCTCCTGCCTCCAGCCCCGCAGAAAGCAGCTCTGAGGTCGGGGAAGCCCAGTTCTAAGCAGGCATGCCCATCTCTTGCTGGCTTGCTGGTGGCATGGAGCTGCAGCCCTCTGTTTAAGGGCATCTGAGGGACCTGTGAGGCTCAGATGGGCACACCGGGGTAGCTCCTCCTATAAACTCTGCTTCCTGAGAGATTGTCGTCCACTCTGGAACCAGCGAGGACTTCAGGTGGAGGTGAAATGGAGTTTTCATCAAACAGATGCCAAATGAAGGACAGGAAGAGCGTTGCAGATCCATCTGCTCAATTGAGGGGGCCAAGATCCTGGCACCCACTGGCCAGTTTTCCAGGAAGCTCAGAGGCCACACTGGACGGAGGCTTTGTGGTGAGGGTGCCGTGGGATCCTGTTGGGGACCCTGAGGCAGGGATGCTCCTGGCTGGCTCTGGCCCCTTGAGCTGGACCCAAGGCAGCTGTCCCCTGATCTGTTCCATCCTCCTTCCCACTGACCTCTGCAGCGCTTGCCCTTGTGGTTTCTCAGACTTCTGTGGCAGGCATGCTCAGGGGCTGGTTTAAAACCCAGCTTCCCAGGTCCCACCCAGACTGGGGACAGGGCCAAGGAATCTGTATTCTTAACAAGCACTGCTGAAATGGGCCAGCCCTGCTCTGGATTATTCTTGTTTCTCATGGACTTGGCTTACAGGTCTTGCAACCTCTAGGAATCCTTACACCTGCTGAACTCACAGCCCGCTACCAGTTCACGAGCCCCCTCCAGGGAGAGCAACGTGATTGGCTCAGGTCTCTGGGAAGTCTGGTGATTGGCTGCCTCCAAGGGGGAGTGTGTATCTCTTGATCCAATTAGCTGAGGGAAGGGGAGGCGTGGTCACGTGGTAAAGAATCACTGACATAGGGTGGCAGGTAAGGGACACCATGAGGTCAGTTCTGTTAGTTGATCAGTCTTACATTTGATCCCTTTATGGTGGTGTTGCATCGTTTTGGGATCCTAGTCTTTTCTGCCATTTAATTTTTTTCCCACCAGCCAAATGGCAACTTTTAAACTTCCAGTAATCACCAGATTTTTGGCATCCCCTAACTCAGTGCTGAGCGATAGGATGTCACAGAGCCCCACGGGGAATTCCGGGTTTTCTAGTAGCGGCATTACACACGTAAAAAGAAACAGGTGAGTCCTCGCTTCGGCAACATATACTAAAATTGGAACGAAAAGGAAACAGGTGCAATTAATGTTAATAACTAATTCACACATCCAAAGTATGATCAACATAGAATCAGTATAGAAATTACTGAGATTTCACATTCTGTTTTTCATATGAGATCTTTGAAATCTGTTGTGTGTTTTATGCTTACGGCACATCTCAGTTCAGGCTAGCCATGTTTCAGGGACTCCATGGCCCCTTGTGGCTGGTCACCACTGTCCTGGGCAGTGCAGCTCCCGGGGATGACTTTATACCCTGTTGATTGTGTCTTTATCCACTTTTGAGTAGTTTAAAATAGCTTTAGGACTTTTCTGTCCATTGGCTAAGAGTATTTAACTTCAAAACGCTGGGTTTTCAGCAATAAATGCTCATAAAACCTGTTGGAGTTTTAGAGGAGTAGGTCCCTTCCTCCTGATTAACTCCCTGTGTCCTGATTTTTTTCTGGGTCTTTGTTGACCAGGTCAGGGAGCCGATCATTTCTGATTAGTAAGTGTATTTGTTTATTGGGGCTGCCCTGTTTATTAGCACAAACTCGGTGGCTCAAAACAACAGAAATTTATTTTCTCACTGTTCCACTGGCTAGAAGGCTGAAATCAGGGTGTTGGGAGGACTACGCACTCTCTGGGGAAGATTCTTCTATGCTTCTGCTGGCTTCTGGAGGCATGACTTGGTTTCTGGCCACATCACCCCAATTTCTGCCCCCTCTATCACACAGTGTCTCTTACAAGGACACTTGCCGCTGGACTTAGGGTCCACTCAGATAATCTGGGATGATCTCATCTCAAGAATCTTAATTCTATTATGTCTGCAAAGACCCTCTTTATAATTAAGGCCACACATACATGGTTCTGGGGGTTAGAACATGGACGCGTGTCTTGCAGGGCAACTATCCGGGCCACCACAGTGAAATGTTAGCTTTCCACAGTACCAATGAAGTTGTGAGCAAGCTGAGACGTGGTTGTCTTTTTCTGGGCGGCAAAACGCCTACACCAATAGTGGGCTCTATGGAAGGCACACTTGGGCGTTCCTTGGGCGCCTTGGGCGGGACTGGGCAGGAGTTTACTAGATAAACAAGTAAGTCAGATGCATTCAGAAGGACAAACTGAAAGATGGCAGAAAGACAGGAATGTCTTGCATTGTTCAAAAGTAGATGTGGTAATGCTCATCTCATGCTCTGAATAGGGTCAGGCTCGGCACAAGCGCTTATGTAATAAAAGCTAAGTCTCATCATCGCACCTGTGATTATCATGATTGTATATTTATATCCATATCATACACCTTTATATTACTATCGAGGATGGTCATTCATAAAGTAAGAGAAGCAGAGACCCCTTCCAGGGTACGGAACAAAGAATCAAGCTGAGTCTGTAAGTCACCAAATGGGTTTCAGTGACAAAAACCTTTCTTTATGAGCTCTCCAGGCTCCTTGGTGATGCCATTACCCTTGGTCATGCTTGCTTACGGCTCCGTTTATATGCCCATCCTTCTTGTATATGATCATCGGGACGGCGCTAATTTGAGTTTGCAAATGAGGTTTTTTTTTTTTTTATGTTGTCATGTCAGCATCTGGATTCAAGATGGGATGCTTCCCAGACCTGGACACTTCAGTGTAGCCTGGGGAGCAGGCTCGGCCCCTCCTCGATCTAATCACCCCCAGGAGCCTGGGGGATTTGCTAATGGGCCCAGGAAACCATAAACAGTAATGAAAGAATTTGTGTTACTGCGGGCACGGGATTGTCCTTCCCCGTCATTATACTGGGGATCTTCCTTCTGCCTTTGAGCTGGACGAGAAGGTTCTTTCTCCCAATGGCATTCATTCGCTCCTGCATCCCCCCTCCGCCCCATTTATCCATTTGTTCATTCATTTATTCATCCATTCATTTGTTCAGCAAACCTTTGTCAAGGGCCTGCTAAGAGTCAGCTTCGAGCGCTGTCCTTCCTGTTCACAACAGAGCAGGTGGGAGGTGGCGGGGCTCCCACAGGACGGGAAAGAAGGCAGAGGGGTCTTCTTCTAGGAGCCGGCTGGCTGACCTCTACTCTGGAGCCCTGTGACCTTGGGTGAGTCCTTTAACTCTTCTGTCCTAGGGAGACTAATAGAATAGCAGCTGTCTTACACAGCAGCTTTGAGAATTGAAGGGGGTCGTGGAAATGACCCCCCACTCGCTGCCTGGCACAGGGCAGTGAAGGTGGTGAGAACCCGGATGATTCTCTCACACTCATTCTATGCCGGACACTCTTCTGAGAATCTCACACCTATGAACCTCGGTCCATTCTCCCATAGCACTCCACTGCCTGCCTCTCCCCACACACCCCTGGTCTGCCCACTGCACATTAGGACCTCTGCTGCAATTGCTTGGTGCCCTGAATCCACCCTGCTTTTCCATACCTACCTGCCCTCATGCCCGCTGCAGCCCCGCTTTCCCCGGGCACCCGCCTCCCTCTCAGAGCCCATCAGATACAGATTCCTGGCTGCCCCCTAATGCAGAAATGTCAGGGCCCATCATCTCCTTACAAGCCCCTGGGAGATTTTGATGCACCTGCTGGTGGGAAAGTTGTTCTGCAGGGAAGTGAAGGTCGTGCCCCCGAGTCTCAGCTCCTCTGTCTTAGGATGGCCAGCAGCTGTTGGGTTGCTTCACAGTTGATGTGGCAGCCATTCCACCAAACCCAGGAAGCGAACGCCCCTCGAGTCTGCAAAGTGCTGTGTGGACGGTCACGGTGGTCAGGAACAGTGCCTCCCTGTAGGCTTGGTTCTGGTAGTATAGGCTGGAAGATCTACTGCTTTCCTGGCTGTGGAAGCACAGGTTCAGCACACACTTTCAGGATGCCTTCTGTGTGCCAGCCCCTCACCTAGCCTGGGAGCCAGAGAGGGTCAGGAGGACCTGGTGTTCCCTAGGAACTTGGTTGGCAGGGAGATGAAGGCACCTTGAGCAGGCCTGGGGAAGGGGAACCTGAACACCTGCCTTTTCTCAAGGGAACTCTCCAGAGGCCTGCCACAGAGCTCAGAACTTAGGAGCAACCCGACGTGTTGGCTCAGGAAGGAAATTTCCACAGTCCGTGTCCAGGGACACCAGTTCCTCCAGTAGAGACAAACACTGAGCACCTCTAGGAGGGAGTCAGGAGCGAGCCGGGAGCTGGGGCACCATGGGTGGTTTCTAGTCCAGGCTCTGCCGCTGGCCCTGCCATTGAACCTCTCTGAGCCCCAGCTTGCCCATCTGAGAAATGGGTATCATAATAATTACCTTAGAGGAGGTGTGGGAGGGTCACTGACATGCTGTGTACTCATTCCTAAGGCAGTGCCAGAAATGCAGAGGGAACTAACCCTAGTCACAGTGTGGCCAGCAAGGATATGCACTGTGGGGAGCCTGCGCGGGCCTGACCTCTCTGCTGGACTGTGGCAGGAGGTCGGTCACTGTCAGCTGACCAGAACCAAGCTGTAAGGAGTCAGGAGGGGCAGTTTGGAAGTGGGGTCTGCCGCAGAGGCCGGAGCTCAGCCCAGGGTCTGGGCGGGACGTGGAGTCTGGGAGTCTTGGGTAGACCTGCGTCCTTCCCCCCGCACCCCGCTCCTTGAGCGCCCGGCGGCTCTGGCCTTGGACCGGCTGTGTGAACTTGCGGGCAAGCTCCACCACGCTTCTGGGTGTGACTTTGCTCATCTTTACAAGAGAAGAGTGACAGTTCTGGCCCCCGGCTGTCGTGAGAGGCACATGGGGGTACACTTGAATATCAGAAGCAAGGTGTACCCCAGGAGCTGCTGTTGCTACTCCAAAGTCACGGCATCTGCTTCTCCTGCCTCAGTGATTGTCAGACAGAGGGGACTGGTTCTGGAGACGTTCTGGTGGGAGGCCCATGCTGTGCCTTCCCACCCCTCCCATCCCCGTGTGTGTTGGGAAGTTGTAGAGCTGCAGAATTCCTGTCCTGATCCAGCTCCCACCTCCCACTTCACAGACAGCCAGACTGAGATGCTGAGAGGCCCAGAACCAGAGCCAAGGTCGAACATTGAGGTGCTGGCAGGCTTGGGAGGTAGCTGAGGCCCCGGACTCTGCACCAGTGCTCCCACCTCCGTGACAGTCACGGGGTGGAAAGGCAGAGGGTAGTCCCCTCATACACTTAACCCTCCAGGACTAAATACCCCCTCCCCTCCCAAGGAATAGGCTCGGCGCTCAGAGGGTGCATCAGCATGCTCCAAGTGAACACGCTTGGAAACACAGTTGTGATCTCAGCATCGTGTCCTTTGTCTTATATATTTTTTAATTAAATAAAACACAGGGGAGTGTGGGAGGGGAGGGGAGGGTGGAGTGGTTCTTCCTCTTCTTGTCTCCAGACCGGTTCCTGAAGGAGGCTCCGCTGCAGTCCTGCATCTCTGTCTCTGAGGCTTGACCCCTCAGATGAGCAGTCCGCCTGTCTAAGTGAGACAGAATGGCTCCGAGACCCCACGTCTCTGTAGCATCTTGCCCCGCCAGCGGTATCTCCGTGGACTTAATCACAGATTAAGTCCCACAGATGTGGGGACGCACTTCCCACCGAAGGCGGTAACTGAGACCCTCCGACTTCTCTGTGGTTCTGATTAGTCCCGAGGGTATCCTTCTGGCCTCAGTAGGATTTACAGCTCCTCCGCCTCCTGATTTCCCAGCTGGTCCTGTGAGGTGTGAATTAGGCAACAGCAAGAGGATGCAGATTTCCTGACTCAGTTGGTCTTTCTCAGCAGGCCCTTCAGGGCCTTGGAGAGAGGTGGCTTTTGAGGACCCTGTCTTCCTCCCCGCCTCCACGGGCTGGGTGCTCCCTCCATGCCTGTGCATGCCCCTGGCCACCGGAATACCTTCCCACTGGCTGGGTTCCTGCTCATACTGACCTTGTAAGACCCAGCTTCAATACCACCTCCTCCAGGAGGCAATCCCTAGTTGCCCTGGCTGGGTTCTCCCAGTCCCCATGTCTCTCTCCATTGAAGCACTGACCATACCACGTTTGCTTGTTTGCCTCCCTGACTCCTCGATGACACTGGGAGCTCTAGTGCGGTGGCACAGCACGTCTGCTATAGTGAAGGAGTGGGGTAGGAAAAAAGCAAGGAGAAAAAGAAGGAAGGGAGGGTGGGTAGCACTATGCCCGTTTTGCAGATGAGAACACTGAGGACGTGTGCCTGGGAAAGGTCGGAGCCAAGCACCCCACCTACCAGTTCATCTTACTTTCCATCTTGGGTCTAAAATAGCAAAGAGGAGCTTCTTTTTGATTTGGTGAAACAGGAATGACTTTACTAAAAAGCTGCAGGTAAAATGTAAAGCGCGGAGGGCTTGGGATCTGGCAGATGTGTGTGCAAAGCCCAGTTGTACCTGCTGCAGGACCTTGGACAGGGCCCTTCAGCCTTCCAGCGTGGCTTTTCTTCTACCTCAGGTGGAGACCACAATACTCTCACCTCCCGGGTTACTGGTGGGTCAAAGGAGATGGGTCAGAGCAAGGAAACACACCCCAGGCAGTGTTCTAAGAATGTCACTGGTTGTCACCCTCTCAGTCCCATATGGAACTTGACACCCATCATATTGGCAACCCTGGAGTACCGATGAAGACACCAAGGCACTGAGATGTTGAGCAACTGGCCCAATATCACACACCTAATGCATGATGAGCCAGGATCTGAAGCTGGGTCCTCTGGCTGTGACACTGGGGCCACTGACTCTTTTGCTCCACCGCCTGAGGTGTGTAAGCTTCCAGCGTTGTGTGGCTGCCGGGTACTTAAGTGGCAGCCGCTGTTATCATCACACCAACACACTCGGCGGGACCCTCCACTGCTGTGTCCAGGTGGGAGGCTCCCCTCCTAGATTCTGCTGTTTGTGCAGCTGTAAGACAGCTTGTTCCCCCGTCTTGCTCATGACTTTCCTCTGTGAGCCCCCAGCCAGGGCACTTTAGAGCTGATCTGTGGCCCCTGGAGCCACTTGGATAAAGTATGACAACGGAGGGCTGTCAGGCTTCTGGATGCTGCATGAGAGACCGGAGCTCTCAAGCCCAGCTCTAGGACATCTCAGGCCAGGCTGCAGGGCTCTGAGTTGCCTGGGGCCCAAGTTGCTGTTCCACGCGTGGCCTTGCCCTTGTTCTCTGGAAGGCTGAGGAACTGCCTAATTGTCGTCTGAACTCTCAGGGATCAGTGGTCCAGAATCACCGAGACTGCTAGTATAGTCTTCGTGCATAATGACCACTGGGCAAGTGTGGACAGAAGTTTTGCAACTAAGCGTGTAGCAGAGAGAGGCATTCTGAAGGCTGGAAGTACTCAGGCACCTTCCAAAATCATTGGCCAAAGTGTCCGTCTGTGAAACCGCATCCTCACCATCAGCTGGGTCCAGGGGATGGAGAGAAATATTGTCAACCTCGCCAGCTTTTTCTAGAAGGGCAGGCGAGCTGAATAGTGTACAAACATTTCCAGTAAGATTCATGACTCAAATGTTGGATATGATTTCAGATTTATTCTCATACCCAAAAGTTTTTTCTATGGCAGTGACATTTGCTTTTGGCCAAATACTGATTGTAGCATCCAGCCCTGCCCCATGCACCATGCAGCAGCCAGCCGTGGCCCATGCACCATGCAGCCATGCACCGTTTGGCCAAAATGTGCACTGGACACACTGCGGCTTCTGGCAGAATGTCTATATGAGCTGAGATCCTTTTTCTCCTTTGAGATGTTCTCTTGGCCCCTTCTGGCTCAGTGTCCCTCCCTCACTCCCTTGACCACAACAACTCTGTGAGCAGAGGCAAGGCATTGTCCAAGACGGGAGCAGCAAGGCTGCCCATGCGAGCTTTGGTTCCAGGATGTTTGCTGTCAGGTTCTCATTGGCCCACCTTCACATTTCCATTCGGCTCTGGACATCTTGCGACAAATGGCACCAACCTAGGAACACGGGAGAGTCCTTGATGAACCCAAGAGTACTAAGAACTAAGGAGAGATGCGTGGATTAGTAGACATGCTAATAGATCAAACACCCAAATTGCCCACCATACTTTTAGGGGTGGTGATTGTCAACCTTTTAGGTATTAGGAGCCCTTTACACTCTTAAAAATTATTGGGGATTCCCTAAGAACTTCTGCACATGTGGGGTATCGCCATCGATATTTACTGTATTAGAAATGAAAACTGAGACATTTAAAAAGATTTACTTATCTATTCATTTAAAAACAAGAATAATAAGCCCGTTAAACGTTAACATAAGTAATTTTTTTCCTGGAAAACTACTGTGTGAAATGAAAAAAATTTCATGAGAAGAGTAGCGTTTTATGCATGTCTGTCATGTCTGGCTTCATAGATGACAGCAGGATCCTTGCTCCTGCTTCTGCACTCAGCCTGTTCAGATCCGTTGTCCAGTTGAAATGATAGAACAACCAGGCTCATGTACATATGTATTTGGAAAAAACGACCCCATGAGCTACCAGGGGTCCTTGGACCACATCTGAGAGCTGCTGGTTTAGGGGATCGATGAGGCTCAGGATGAAGCTAAAAGAGAAAGCATGTGTCCCCCTCCCTGGGTCACTTTCCATTGACAAGGTATCTTAGACAGCATCCCAAAGGAGGTAGGTTAGGAGGAAAATACCAGCTCTGACTGGCTTGACCTGAGACCCCTCCAGCCAAGACCCCCACACTTTGGCTCAACTGTCCCCTGCTGTTTTATCCAGCTGCAGATTTCTGTCATTCGGCTGGACTGGACATTTCTGGTGGAAGCTTGCTTTTGATGCCGTGTTGGCTGCCCACTGGTTTTCAAGCTTCACAGCTGTATGGCCCAGTCTGACCCCTCATATCACATCAAAATGGTCCTGACTCTGCCTTTGCTTGCTGGTCCAAGCCTCAGGATCTGAGAGTACCCTGGAAAAGCCTTTGTCCATGGAGCGGGAGCACCTTGGGCTTCTCCAAAGGTCAGTTCAGGGTACCCATGCTGGCTTCTGGCTTTCTATTGGCCTTTGATGAGCTCCATGCACTGGGGGAAGCAGGACGATTATTAATTAATTCAACATGCAGTTAATGAGATTCTACTGAGCACCTGGCACAATGCATTTCTCATGCCCAGGCCAGGGTGGGTTAGACCTTCTTAGACAAATTGAGATGAATTAGCAGCTTGATAAATATGAATGATCTCAGTTGATGAAAAATGCACCGAATGATTGTTTCCCTTAATGTAATTACTCGGGTGGTCGGCTTGTCTCTAGAGCCTTGAGGGTATTAAGCCATCAGTACTCTGGAGGATTCAGAGCAGGGTAGGTGCCCGCTGTGGTGGCTTCCCCTCCCCCTTTCCCCTTTACTGCAAATAAAAACTTAAAAACGGTGTTAGTGAGTGCTATAAACTGTGGCATTCTGACGATTAGGATTACAATTAGGATCATGATTAGGATTCAGAACATTTCCATCACCCCCAGAAGTTTCCTTGTTCTCTGGCACCGTCTCTCTCAGATTGTGCCCTGTGTCTTGGCGACCACTGATTTGCCTTCTGACACTGTATATTGATTTGCTTTTCCTGGAGTTTCAAATACATGGACCACATGCACTTTTGTCTGGCTTCTTTCGCTGGGCATAATACATTTGAGACTCCGCTCCCCACACTGTGTGTCTCACTGGTGCATCCATCCTGATGGCCGAGCGGTATTCCAATGTATGGACGTACCACAGTTTGTTTCTGTGCTCACCTGTTGGCACATCATTTCCAGTTTCGAGCCGCTGTGGGTAAAGCTGCTAGGAACACATGTGGGCAAGTCTTCATGTTCATGGGCTTTGTTATTCTTGCTGACAAGAGATGGCTGGGTCATATGAGAGGCATGTGCTGAGGTCTACAAGAACCCACCCAGCTCTTACCTACAGGGCTGAAATCGATGTGCATTCCCAACAGCAGGGAAGATTTTCAGTTGTGGGACACTCTCACCAACATGGGATTATCAGTCTTTCAGACCTTATCTTGGATGTCTACTGGCATCTCATCGGGATTTATTTATTTATTTATTTATTTATTTATTTATTTATTTTTATTTTTCTGAGAGAGAGCAAGAGCATGAGAGGAGCAGTGGGAACAAGAGAGAGAGAATTTTTTAAAAGATTTTATTTATTTGTCAGAGAGGAAGAAAGAGAGAGAGAGCAAGAGCATGAGCTGTGGGAAGGGGACAGAAGGAGACACAGGCTCCCCACTGAGCAGAGAACCTGATGTGGGACCTGATCCCAGGACCCTGAGATCATGACCTGAGCTAAAGGCAGATGCTGAACCGACTGAGCCACCCAGGCCTCCTGGGAGAGAGAGAATCTTAAGCAGACTCCATGCTTAGCGAAGAACCTAATGCAGGACTTGCTCTCACGACCCTAAGACAATGACCTGAGCTAAAACCAAGAGCTGGTTGCTTAACCAGTTGAGCCACCCAGGTGCCCCTCTCATTGGGATTTAAACGGGCATTTCTCTGGTGAGCAATGGTGATGGGCAACTTTTCATGTCTTTACTAGCCATTCATATATTTTGCTCTAGGAGCAAAATATTTTTTCTCTATCAAATATTTTACTCATGTTTGCTTAAGTGGTTTGCAGGCTGATTGCTGAGTTATGCGAGGTCTGTGTACACTCCGGATGTGGGTGGTTTGTCCTCCATACATGTGGATATTTCCTCTCAATCTGTGGCTTGCCTTTTTGTTTTTATAATGGTTTCTTTCAAAGAACAAAGCTTTACATTTCAACCAAGTGCAACTTACCCATTTTTTTTTTTCCTTTGGCCATTCATGCTTTTTAGGTCTTGTCTAAGAAATCAAAGCTGCAAAGATTATCTCCTGTATTTTCGTCTGGTTGTTTTGTAGTTTTAGCTTTTCTGTTTAGGTCTGTGACTTATTCCGACATAATTTTGTACGGGGCGTAAATTAAGGATTAACGTTAACTTTTTTCCCCATACATTTATTTATGGATTGGGAAGACCATCCTTCCTTCATCCAGTTGCCTGGGGTGTCTTTAACAGAACCATAGACCATGGATGTGTGGGTCTATTTCTGACCTCTCTGTTCTGTTGTCCTGTTGTGTCCTTGTAGCAATACGACAGTCTGACGATTGAAACTTTATAGGAGGTCTTGAAGTCAGATTGGGTAGGGCCCCCAATTTTGCTCTTTTTCTGTAAAGTTGTTTTGGCTGTCCCAGGTCCTGATCTAACAGGAACTCAGGCTCACGCATTTACTCCTCATGGCCCCGTGAGGCAGATGTGAATGTTTGGCCCATTTCCTAGCATGCTGGGGTCTGGCCTCGGTCCTGGCGTCCGTGATGCTGGGCTGAGCCAGGTGGAGCTGGGAAGCCATGGCGAGGGTCCTGCTGATTGAGACATGGGGCTTCCAGGGGTCATGCTGCCCCCCCCCCCCCGAGGGCCACTGTGGGGCTGCGGGAGGAGTCTGGCTTGGAGGCTGAAGGCTGTGACGGAGGCCAGATTCAGGCCCCAGGCAGGTGTGGATGCGGGGGACTCGCCTGGGGTGTGCCAGAGATGTCTTGTGTCAGAATTTGGTGCCCTGGCCCTGGCTGTTACGTTTTTAGGGATTTTGCAAGCCTGTTGTTAAACTGTGAATGACTTGAGGTCTCAGGCTTAGCAAACACACACATCAGCATGTTCACTCTGGTTCCCCCACCCCGACCCCCTCCCCCAGAGAGCCAGTGGTCAGCTGTCTACCAGCACAGCACAGACCCCACCGTCAGGGAATCTCAGTTTCCCCATCTATAAGTGGGGGAGAGTCGTGCCACCCCAGAAGGCCATCACAGCCATTAAGTAAGGTCGTAGGGGCGAAATGCTTGCGGTGATTGTGACGCCAAGTTTAAGGGGCAGTCTCCATGCTGGCCCCACAGTTGGGATCCGCATACCAGTTGCTGAATACAATGTGCTTGGGCCTGGGTTTACCTGCATGGAGATGGCAGAATGGCCCAAAGTCCTAGAGCTGTGGTGGGGACTTAATGCCCCATGTGCGGAAGGCTCCTGGCCAGCACCCTGCCTGCAGTGACTCTCAGTGAGTGTGCACCCCCAGGACCCAGGTTCCATCAGGGTGCCACGCGAAACCACTATGGGGATATCTGCTTGTCCATGGCCTTGGACAAGCAGAGTGGCTGTGCCAGCCACATAGCCCTCACCTCGAGGCCGGGAGAAGGGAGCCCCAGGGGAGCCAGGACTCTGGCCCACCAGGGAGCAAGGCAGGCAGCCTAGTGGCCTGAGCGTGCTCCTTGCTGGTGAACGAGGCCCCGTGGAGGACCGGCAGCAGCGGCAAAATCAAGTGGGCTCCACGCTAACCTTTGCTTGCCACTTTCCATTCCATAGGCATAGTCGTGCCCATTTTACAGATGAGGAAACTGAACCTTGGAGGTGGGACTGCTGCCAGTGGTCCTCAGCCAGTGCCCAGCTAGAGTGACCTGTCCACTTGCTGCTAAGGCCATGCCCTCACCCTTGGGCATCTGGGGGGGCACCCCTGATGACAAGGCTGGAACAGTGGTTGGGGGTGTCCAGGCACTGCCACACTTCAGCGGGAAGGCGCTGTCACCCTGCACTGGACTATCTCCCAGAAGCTGGGCTGCAGGGCCTTCCTAGGAGGAAGGGGAAGGAGAGAGAGTACAGTGCGCGGTGTTTCTTTGTGGACACTCCCCCGCCGACAGACACAGACACTTGGTGTTGGGAGGGCCCGCTCAGTTCCCATTTGGTGCCCTGCTGGTTCCCGTGGCCTAGCATGAGATCTGGCCCTTAGTCGGTGTCCACTAGTCCCATTTGGGAAAACACAAAAGTCCAGGCTGGCTAAGGGGTTGCGGTTGTGTTTGGAGGGAGAGAGAGGCAGGCGAGGACAATGGGGAGCCACAGAAGGTTTTAGGGAGGGTCACAGTGTGATGGGGTTTCAGCTTCACAAAAGGCCCTCTGGCCTGCATGGACTGGGCCGGACAAAGGCAGGAAGCTCCAATCTCCCAGGAGAGAAGTAGTGATGGCCTGGACCAGGACAGACGGGCCGGCTGGCTGTGCCAGCCATGACGTCAGCACCCAGCTCAGTGCCCAGCCCCGTGCCCCAGCCCCGGAGCGGAGCAGATGCAGGCCTGGCAAAGGAACCAATGGACACACTGATGTGATGAGGCCCGAAGGGTGTCCTTGTCACTGGGCCATTTGGCCCGGGGTTGCCTGGCTGCCAGCAGGGTTCTGAGGGACTGGCTGTATCCTGAGCTGGATGGCTGGGGCTTATAGGACCCAGGCGCTGGGAGGGCCCTGCTCCAGCTGGCCCAGCCAGACCCTGGTTGTCAGTCTGGGTCAGCCTCAGGCCTCCATCCTCCCCTCCACAGCAGGCTCATCATCCTGGCCTGTGAAAGCTCGTTGCCATTTCCAGAGCCTTCCAGCATGGGCAGCTCTTACCACAACCATTACTCAGAGGGGGAGACTGAGACTCAGTGGGGTTTAGAGCCAGGTCCCCCGACAGCAAATTCACCACATCTTCAAACCACCCCCTCTGTGTATTAATTCTTCCCTCTGCCCTTCCTCTCGGTATCCAGATCATTCTGTTGGTTTATGTGCAGAATCACAACATACTACTGATCACAGCTCCATTTTGGGGCAGTTTCTTGTTATCAGACACTTTTGTATATGTCACCTCAAGTCCTCACAACCAACCCTGAGAGACAGTAGCATTGTACCCACTGTAGAGATCGGGAAACCGAGGCTCCAGCTGCCCCAGTGAAGTGAGACTCTTTCACTCCCAAACCTCCCAGTGCTTCACCAGCGGCTTGGAGATCTTGGCACAGCACAGGAGAGCCTGTCAAAATGCGGATTTCAGGGCCAGAAAGCCATTCTGATTCACTGGGTCTGAATAGGGCCCTGGGAATCTTCCTCTTTAGGAGAGGAGCCCAGACGATGGTGCTGTGGGCTTTTCCTGGAGCTTGTGCTGTGAGGAAGCGGGCAGGGAGAAGGTGGCCTTCTCTGGGTCCCTTTCACCTTGCCCCGTCCCAAGACCAGCTGCTGGCCCCAGGCCCCCTGGCCAACTTCTGGGCTCACAGGGGTGTGATTGAGGGGTGACGCCCGGAGGCTCTCCTGGAGCCCAGTCTGGGGAGTTGCCCCTGTTCTGAGCACAATCTGCCCTGGCCCGAAGTCAGACTCAGCGGTTTGACCAGGTCCTGCTGACCACAGGCAAACCCATCACTGTCCCCACTCCTCCCGTCCCTATCTGCTTCTGGGCCGGCTGGGCCAATGGCTACGCAGCAGGCGCCCATCCGGCCTGGCAGGGACGAGCTGGTAGGCCCAGCTCCTGCCCTCCCTGAACGCTGCCCCTCAGGGAGCAGCCATGGAAGGGGCAGCACAGTCCCACCCTCGCTCAGCCCCTCAGCTGGTCAGGGGTCCCAGGGCACAGGGCCACTCAAGGGCTCCCACTCAAGCCTTCTGGTGCCTGCGTTTCTGCTGGAAGGGAACAGGACTTGTCCCATTCTTGATCACAGGGGAGTGGTATTCAGCCAAGAAAGGATGGAGCAGTGGTGTACCCTGCACATGGGTGAACCTTGAGAACAGGCCAGGGAAAGGAGGCTGGACACAGAAGGCCCCGAGCTCTAGGATCCCAGTTAGAGCAAGTGTCCCGAAGAGGCAAAGCCCCAGGGACAGAAGGCAGATTAGGGGCCAGCAGGGAGTGAGGAGTGATTGCTAACAAGCACAGGGGCTCTCTTGGGGCACAAATGGAATGTTCTGGAATTAGGTAGGGGCAATGATTGCACAACACAGTGACTACACTAAAAACCGCTGAAGTATACAGTTTGAAATGTGAATTTTATGTTACGTGAATCATATCTCTGTTTTTAAAGTGTTAAAAATAAAAGCAGCTATCACAAAGACATCGTGATGCCTCTCCCAGCAGCTGAGGAACTAGAGCGAGACAGAGAAATGAGGGAAGGCACGTGGGTGGTGGGGACAGAGTGGGTTCCTGCCATCCCTGCTGCTTAACCCTTTCCTGGGAGCTGCTCGGGCCAGGCCTGCACTGGGCGGGGAAGGGTCTCTGCTTCCCCCACCCCCAAAAGAGCTCACCTCCCTTAGTGAGAGACGCACACATGGGTAGCCTCAGCCATCAATCCTTGCCAGTTGGTGGTACCCTGGCCCAGAATGCTCTGCGGTTTCTCAGGTCACCTGGAATCAAATCCTGAGTCCCACCTTGGCCTGTCTCCCCCAAAGACCTCCCCCCCTGGCCTGCCACTCTGAGCTCATGTCCTGCTTCCCATCACCTTCACGCACATGCTTCCTTCTCACCTACCTGCAGCAGACCAAGCTGATTCCTACCTTGCCGGGCCTTTGTACCTGCTACTACCCCCTGATATCTGTGGGGCTCCCTCCTTTGCTTCCTCAGGTCTCTGCTGAAATGCCCCTCCTCCAGGAAGTCTTCCCTGACTTCCCCAACTAAAACAACACCTCCGGCCCCTTCCATCTCCTTTATTTTTATTTTTCATCTTAGCTTTCATCCCCTCCCCAGAAAAATTATGTATTTTTATATGAAAATTTGCTTATTGGTTGTGCCCTTCCATAGGGAGTGAGCTTCCTGTGGGGAGCGTATATGGAGAGCACCCCTGTATGCAACAGTATTTGGTATACAGTGCTCAATTACTATCCTTTTTTTTTTAATTAAAATTTTTTGGCATCCCTGGATGGGCCCAGATAAATGAAATTTCTTGTAAAATAATGCACAAGATAAAACGTACCATTTTAATCCTTTTTTAAGTGGACAATTCAGTGGCATTAAGTACATTTACAGTGTTGTGCAACCAAACCCATTTCTAGAACTTTTTCATCATCTCAAACAGAAACTCTGTCCTTTTTTTTTGAGTCTTTTATCCAACACTCTACCTTAAAAACATCAAACTCTAGCCAACATTTTCCCTTAAGACCATAACCGAACATTTATCCAGTGCCCGTGCTATGCTAGGTGACGTTAGGTCAGCCTTTCAATCACCGTGGAAGGTGTGGATGACCATCTTCGTTTCACAGATGATTGGGTGGGCTCAGAGAGATGACGTGCTTTGTCCAAGCACACACAGCTCAGAAGACTGGGATTTGAAGGCAGATCTCCCGCTTGCTAGATAGTGACCGTCCCATGGAGTGACAGCCTTCACCAGTCCAGCACCCAGCCCCATCCTAGGCCTCCTTCTACCACCCTTCTCTCCCACGGGCACTCTGTGAGCCAAACGTTCTAGGCATCCCCGGCTCTGGCTGGCTGACCACAGGATGGAGATGGTGGGGGCCCACTGCACAAGACCCTCCCAAACCGCCCACCAGCCCCTTCACATCGTACTCTGGCCAGGTGACCCCAGCATCATCCAAGGAGACCCCCCTGAGCTGGCCACAGCAGCCAGCTGTCCCCACCTAGCCTCTGCCTGCAGCCTGGGAGCTGTTCCCCCACTCCTGCCATGTCCAGGTTCTTGCAGACCTGCTTGGACACGGGGCTGGACTTCTGCGGCAGGGGCTGAGGTTCAGCAACAGCATGATCACAGCTCCCAGTGGGTGCCAGGAGCCCTGACAGGCTGGGTGCTGGTGCCCGGGAGAGAGCAGAGGTGCAGGAGGCAGGCATGGACGGTGAGCTCAGCCCCTCTGGGGTGGTGTCTCCTCCCTTCCATCAGGCCTTAGGGAGGTAGTCTTCTCTGCCCTGGATGAGGCCTTGGACAGGTCCATGCCCTGATGGTCACCCTCAGGGAGCTAAGTGGCCCCTTGTCATATATGTGGTAGCGGCTGTCCAGTTCCAGGTAACAGTCCAGAGGCCGAAGCAGACTCGGCATGTCCCCTCTGCACCCCCTTCTCCTCGTGCTGGAGGCCGGCAGTGGGGCTGGGGCTGGAGCTGGGTCTTGTGGGCCCACCCTACTCACTGGATGGGCCACCTCCTACTTCTGGTGGCTTTGTCTGCTCTGGGTAGACAAGGCAGGTGGATAGAACTGCCCGTTTTTCTCGTGGGTCCTTCCCTGGCTGTTCCGGAAGTCTCCTGCCAAATCTTCCCTCACAGAACCCTTGACTCAGTCACAGCTGTGTATCTGGTGGTTTTCCTTGGCCCCTGGGTACAGTGGTCTCCCTCTCCTGCATTCTCCTTGCCATTCTAGAAAGCCAGCAGACAGGACAAGGATGACCCATGCCGGCTCTCTTCTGTCCCCAGGAAGCACATGGACACAAGCCATTGTGTCCCCAGCAGAGCCAGACCCCAACACCCGGCTTTCCCAGTCTCGGGCCTGGGTCCGCTGCCTTCAGGAATTGTACTTTGGAGCTCTGTGAAGGTGTCGCTAGGCTTGGGGAGGGAACGGGTAAGTGGGGACCCTCCCCTCAGCTCCTGCTTTCTCCCAGGAAGTGTCTTCACCACCCCACTCCCACCTCTGACCCCTTTAAACATCTAGAGATATACCAGGCTGGGGGTCAAGTTCAAGGACTGTGGAGCCAGCCTGCGTAGGAGTGAGTCCTGGCCCTTTACACACCAAGCAGGCAGCTTTAGCAAGTTAGTAATCCTCTCTGTGCATCAGTTTCCTCATCTGTAAAATGGGGACAGCGGCATCACTCCAGCTTTTGGGAGCAAAGAGAATTTAGTGTTGTATGTTTAAGTGCTAGAACAGCTCCCAGGAAATAGCAGGAGGGTTAACTATTATGGTGACCTGTTCTGATCCCATTGTGGACCTGTCATTTGGCTGGTTATATCGGACACCACCTTTGACCTCTTCCTAAGCCCACACTGGACCACAGTGTGGATTTCTGGCTTCCCTGACCAGATAGCTCTAGGACTCCCCTGCCAGAGCTGTGTGGTGCCCAGTTCCAGGGAGTTGGCAGGTGTCCCCTTGTGTCGTGGTCCAAGCTGCCTCTTCCAACCCTGCCTTGCCATTTGGGGAACTCCCCAGAGCTGCAGCAGAAGGCAGAGGGGATGCCTCCCAAGTAGAAGGCAGCATAGGCTTTCATGGGATTTTTCTTCACTCATGATAGGGTGACTTGAAGGACCCACCAATCATGGGTGGGCTTGGTGGACCTCACTTGGTGGAGTTGGGACCCTGAACCTGAGGTTTTAGCCAGTGACACCCTGAGGCTCTATGCTGCAGGTGCAGGGACATGCCAGAAGTCCACTGCAGAGGTCCTGCTGCATGTGTGACTTTGGACAAGTGTCTCACTTCTTAGTGACCAGTGTCCTTATCTGTAAAGATAGAATGATGAGAGGACAGCAAGATTGTGCCAAGGTTAGTCTTCTGGTCCACAGAAAGCTTTAACTGAGTCTTCACTTGCTTTTCATTCTTGAAGAATATTTGCATTGGATACAGAATTCTGGGTTCACAGATTTTTAAATTCTCTTTCAGCACTTTGAACACCTTCTGGACTCTGGACTCTAGTATCTTTTTTTTTTTTTTAAGATTTGTTTATTTATCTTAGAAAGAGAGATCACAAGCCAGGGGAGACATGGGGGAGAGGGAGATTGACAATCTCAAGCAGACTTCCCATTGAGCATGGAGCCCAACACGGGGCTGATCCCAGGATCCCAAGATCATGACCTGAGCTGAAATCAAGAGCCAGCCGCCCAAATGACTGAGCCACCCAGGCGCCCCTGGATCCAGTATTTCTGATGAGAAATTAGCATTCATTTGAGTCCTGATGCCTCTGAATGTAACATGGTTTTATTCCAGCTGCTTACAAAATGTTATCATTATTTTGGTCCTCAGCAGTTTAATGGTTAGGTGTGGTTTTCTTGGTATTTATGCTCTTTGGATTTAACTGAGCTTCCTAAATGTGTGCACTGATGTCTTTTCCCATACTGGGGATTTCGTCAGTCATTATTCCTTGAAGTCTTTCTCCTACTCTACTAACTCTCTCCTCTCTTTCTGGAGCTCCAATTATGTGTATGTTATACCTTTAAGGTTGACCTACAGATCCCAGAAGATCTGTTCTTTCCTCTTTCAATTTATTTTCTCTCAAGTGTATTAAGTCTTTCTTCCAGCATCTCGAATTTTCAGTTAAGCAATTCAGTGGTTTTCTGTTTCAGATACTGTATTTTTTAGTTATAGGATGTCCATTTGGTTATTTTTTTTTAAAGATTTTATTTATTTGACAGAGAGAGAGACAGCAAGAGAGGGAACACAAGCAGGGAGAGTGGGAGAGGGAGAAGCAGGCCTCCCACTGAGGAGGGAGCCCAATGCAGGGCTCGATCCCAGGACCCTGGGACCATGACCTGAGCTGAAGGCAGATGCTCAATGGCTGAGCCACCCAGGCACCCCTCCACTTGGTTATTTTAAAAATAGTTTCTGTTCTCTGTTGAAATGCCCCCTTTTTTTTTTCATCCAGGGGGAGCAAATTTTCCTTTACATCCTTGAACATAGTTATAATTCCTACTTCAATTTTTTTTCATTTGCTAATTCCAACATCCAAGGCATTCCATAGCTAGTTTCCATCAATTATCCTTATATTAAGTATGGGAGATGTGCTCTTATTCCTTTGTGTGTCTTCATATAATTTTGGATTATATCCCGGGTATTGTGAATGATAACATTGTAGAGATTCTAGATGTTTAGTATGTCCTTCCAAAGAGCATTTTTGTTTTATTTTGTGTTTGTGAGCAGTTAACTTGGTTGAACCCAGCAGCAAACCCCATCTCTGGGGAGATGGACACTAACTCCAGTTCACTTCTTTTAGCCTTAGCTGGGCTGCTTCGCGTCTATCATGGGTATGCATGTTTTGTGGCCAAAGATTTGGGCAGAGTTTATGTGTTGTATTTGGGGACCTCCCTCAGGCATCCCCCTTTCTAGAAGTTAGTCCCTCATTTTCTGTCTACTACTATGGTTTCCCCAGCCTCTATCACCTGGTTCATTGAACCATGACCTGAGCTGAAGGCAGATGCTCAATGGCTGAGCCACCCAGGCACCCCTCCACTTGGTTATTTTAAAAATGAGGGGCACACAGTGGGCATTAGACTGTTGTTGTAGGAGACCACTGAACTGGGGGGCAGCAGCACTCTCCAGGAGGCTTCCTGGAGGAGGTGGTATTGGGACAGGAGACATGTGTCAGACATTCCAAGATGAGAGAATAGACTTTCTGATTTCAGGGTTTTTATTGATAAGGATTTCTAGCTCTAAGGGGAGGTAACCTTTCCTAGGGTAAGCCCTGGAAGTTACTTCCTGTAGCAGTGAATAGATGTGAAACATCCAGGAGCCCCGAAGTCCAAGGAAACAATGCCATGGCTTGCTTACTCCATAAATGTTCCCAGGATGGAACTAGCGCGGGGCTGGAGGTCAGGACCCCCAAACCTGCCTAGTAAGGTTGAGCTACCACTCATTTTGCTCACTTCTGAGCCCACCATTGAGAAGTCTGTGGAGGCCAGAAGCAAGGATGACAAGGAGCTTTAGTTTTCTGTCCAGTTAATTTGGGTAACTCCTGATTCTTCAGAGTTGTGATCCTTCTTCCCCAACACACCCCAAGGTCCCACTGGAGCTTCCAACCCTGGGCAGGCTCTGTTATGGCCATGCTACAAAACTGAGGCTCAGAGAAGTGGTGTGACCAACCCAAGGCCACACAGCTAAGGCGCTGGAGCCGAGACTCCAACCCAGGACTTCCCACTGGCCCTCAAGTAGCTCAGGAGATTGTCCTGCTGCAGGGTCCTCCATCTCTCCAGCTGCCATTGGAAATAATAGCCGTATCCCCCTCAGGGGCTGGCATGAGTTTCAAAAGAGGCCAAGTGTGTGAAACTGACACATAAATTGTAAATTGCCTACAGACCTTAGGGTCTGTTACTGTGGTAACCGCCCAGCATTTATAGACTGCGTTAGCTCTGGGTACCAGTGGTCACATTGGCATTTTAATTTAATAGCATTGTTATTCTTCCATCGTAAAAACAATATAAATTATGCATATGTCCAAACTCACCAATTGTATATATTAAATATGTGCATTTGTGTAAATGAGTTATATCCCAATAAAGCTATTAAAAATTGCCTTATTACAGAAAGTTGAGAAAATGTAGAAAAGTAGAAAAAGAAACAAAAATATTTTATTGCAGCAACCCCAAAGTACCCTCTGCTTATGTGGTGGGGGGTGGTAGTCATTTTTCGGCTTTTCTTCCCTCTGCCCAGTGTTTGCCATTTAACACGGCTGTGATCACTGGTGTATATAATTAAAAGCATTTTATACACAATTTTATATCCTGCTCTTTGGCCCTTAGGGGCTGCTAATAGGAAGAGCGAGGACTGCTGCCTTGCTGTCTGGGACCCCGGCTCCGCTGGGCTCTGGCTCCGGGTCTGGTGTGCTTGTGCTCCTCAGTCAGGGTGGGTGGCCCTGGGGAGGGCCCAACATATCTCCCCGCTCCGTGCTCAGCAAGCATTTACACATTCCCATCTGCTGCTCTCCTTGTCTTGTTTTTCTAAGTTTAATGAAATGTGCTTTTATCGTGACCTATGGAAAGTCCAGCTCATCTTCCCACTTCTAAACCACCTTCTCTCTCCTCCTTTCTTTTGTTGTCAAACGGGCATTTACTTAGGCTCCGAAGGCTAGTGCAGGCCAGAAGCTGCTTGTAACAGGCACTGATTGGAAAAGCAAAAGGTGTTGATTGAATAGGAAAGTGAAAATCACTCGAGGGCTTGAGATAAGACATAGCGGGTCCTTTTGAGAAGCACCAAGGAGCCCCATCTGAGTGGAAGAGCGAGGTGGGCAGGAGGGAAGATGAGGCTGGGCGGGGCGAGAGGGGTTATTTATCTTTTACCAGGTGGAAAACACGAACTCAGTGGCAATCAACCACAAACAATTTCTTCTTGAGCACCTGATGCTCCTGCTCATCGGGGCTGGGTTGGGCTGGGCAAGTAGGCGGGCAGAGGCCCTGCTTGGGGCTGGCGTGGCTGGGAGACTCTGCTGCATTCCTCCTCCCCTCCTGAGACCGCTGGGCTGGCATGGGCAGGTCCTTCTGGCAGGGGCAGGGACAGGATGGTGGCTTATCTGATGGTGTCCCCTAGGCCAGAGCAAATCACGTGGCCAAACCCAGAGCTGGGGAGTGGTGGTGGTGGGCGGGGGCTGGGGATTGCCCAGCCCAGGGTGGGAGGCAGGGCCATGTTCTGTGCAGGTGCAGGAGAAGGGCCAAGGACTGGGCTTCTGACGTGGTCTGCCTCTGGGGACTGCAGACCACTCAAGCTTTAGGCCCCTCTGAGACATCGCTTTACTCCAAGGTCAAATAGGGATTTGACCCAGAGGGTTTCGGGTGGGCTCCCTCGTGCTCTGCTGGGGTTAGCATAAGCAGCGGCAGGGAGAAAGCAAAGAGATCCTTTAGGGGGCTGTTGGAATCTTCCAGGCGAGAGGTGGGGAGATGTGGGTGGGATCTGGCTACATTGCAGAGGTGTGGCCAGGAGGGTGGGACACAGCCCATGGAGAGGGAGACAGAGAAAGGGGTCAGGGAGACTCCAAGGCTTGGGCCCGAGCCAGGGGAGGATGGAACTTCCACCACCTGGTGGGGGATGCGGCCCAGGAGGGCTTTGGGAGGGCACAGCGTCCGGTTTGGGGGACCAGTGCAGTGTTTGGGGCTGAGACATGCCGTGATTCAAGTTGCTGTAGGAGATTGGAGTGGGGGCTGTATTTAGAGCAGTGGTTTATTGGAGAGTAGGTTCCCGGTACTGAAGCTGGACTTGGTGCCTACAGAGTCCAAGCCAGGAATACGTGAAGGTTACGGGGGTCCCTCCAATGGGGAACTCATGGGGGGCAGGGATGACCATAGCTGGCCCCAGTGGACCCCAGAGTAGGACTAGTGCCAGATTGTGGCCCAGTCACCTGGTCAGCACATGAAACCCCCAAGCTGCTTCTGGAAGGAGAGGAGGAAGGGAGGAAGCAGGAAGGAGAGAGAGGGAGGCAAGCCCGTGAACAGGTCTCCATCACACAGCCGGCCGGGAGGGGACAGGGGGACCATCAGCCCCTCATTAGTATTCCTGACCCTCGGGCCCCTGCTTCTGGATGGTGGCCCAGCCCACGGGTGCAGGCTCTGGTGAGGGGGGAGCTGTTCTGTTGAGCTGCACAGTACTGGGGTCCTAATGAACCACACCTTCCTGTCTCTCCCTACTCCCCACAGCCGATATCATCTCTACTGTTGAGTTCAACCATACCGGAGAGCTGCTGGCCACAGGCGACAAGGGTGGCCGGGTTGTCATCTTTCAGCGGGAACCGGAGGTGCGGCGGGACCTGGTGGTGGCGGGAGGGGGCGCCACACCCCACCCGGGCCTTTGCTGGCTCTGTTCTGGACTCCGGGGACGCATTCAGAACAGGAAGGGGCAGCTGTGGCCCTGGGTTAAGCCTCCGATTGCTGCCCTCTGCCTGGGTGTCCCGGCCAGCGGTGGGGGCACAGGAAGACTGCATTTTCTGGAGCCGTGGGGCTGCCTTCAGGCTGGGGTTGGTGACTTGGCTGAGCCCTAGGCCTTGCCCTTACGAGGTTTGCTGTCTGGCAGAATTTCAGGTCAGACAGGGGTGGCCTGGAACAACCCACCTAGGGGCACCGTTTCTGAACCGCTATGAGAACATCATGATAAAAGACCCCCGTTTGTTGAGCACCTACTATGTGCGGTGACCTTGCTGTGTTCTCTACACACTTTTGTCATTGACTCTCCACTGCCCACCTCAGAGGGTGGGGACCGACACCCATTTTACAGATGAGGATACTTGGAGAAGTTCCCCAGCTAGTGAGCAAAGACGGGGCCGAAACCAAGGCCATGTGTTGTCACGTACACCGCGCCTCAGAGAGGGGTGACCCACACACCACACACACGCAGGGATTCGATGCTGAGGATGAGAGGGCGAACACCAAGGAGGTGGAGGACAGGGAAGGGAGAGGGGAGGCAAGTGGGATGAAGGGAGAGGATAGAGGGGTGAGGAAGAGAAGAGGAGGAGGGGGGATTGAGAAGGAGAGCGGGGAGGAGAGGGGTGAAGGGGGCAGGAGAGATGTTGCCAATACATCCCTGCCCCGTTCCGTTCCAGAGTGTTCCTCAAGGTCCGACTTCTCCGTGTTCCCTCCCTCCCCCACTCACGACAACCCCAGTGGGGCCTTTAGGTGCTGTAAGAACCCTCATGTCACAGACAGGCAGACCGAAGCTCGGAGGGTGTGACCTAACTTAGCCAGAACACATAGTGGAAAACAGACGGCTGAAAATCGGTTACCCGAGCACAGGCCTGTGGCCGGAGCATGCCGATTTCACAAGAAGGACCCGGGTCGCCCACCGGGGATTGCAAACCCAAGCCTCCTTTTTGCGGAAAGAAAATTAAATGGGTAGATGCACGTTTCTTGACTTTGGAATTTTTTCGCCCATAATTTTTTTCTGTATTCTGGTCCCCGTGACCTTAGTCATAGACAGCGCTCGTGGTAGCTGAAGGGACTTAGAGGCAAAAACACAGAAGCTTGCCAGAAGCAGGACAGGTGTATAAATATAGCAATAGATGCTTTTAGAAAAAATCAGCGGGAACTTGAAATTGTGTCTGGTTGACTGTCTCCATTTGCTCCCGGGCGGGTTACATGTCTGGCTGAAGCTTTGTATCACCAAATACACTGAACTTGTCCACTGAGAAGGCCAGCCCTGTGCCCACGACGCCTCCCCACCTCACTGTTTGGAGGGCCCTATCACGAGGGTCCTTGTTATTGGGAGCTCTGCTGCCTCAACCAGGAAGGGCGCATGGAGGAAAGCCGTGGGGACGATGGCCTGCCCCAGTCTGACATTCCAGAATATTCTACCTCTGTGTAAAAATCTGCTCCAAGATGCATGCATCCCATGAGTCAGGACCAAGTTGGACACTCGGACTGGAAGAGCAGACCGGAGCCTTGGCCTTGGTGTCAGACCTCAGAGGCACGAGGGACGCATGGCCTTTGAGGGGAGCAGTCAGTTCACCTCCGGATCTCCACTTTCTCATCTGTAAAATGGGGGAAAATGGCTGTGCCCACTCCAGAGGGGTCATGCAGATAGAACAAGATGGAGAGGGAGAAGCACTTAGCTCAGCACCCTGCACATAGTAGGTGCTTAGTAAATGTGAGCCACCCTGATTGCTGGACTGAGGAGGCGACGGGGCTTGGCCATAGCCACGCACCAAGTCATTGGTCATTTAAAATACAGAGTTCCCTTTGACCCTGGCGTCAGATCGCCTAGCCCTGGTGAACACGGGCTCCTGGTGGTCAGCGCGCCCCTCACCCCTGGCCCTGCCGGCCTGGAGCTCATGCCCCCTTGTCTGGCTTTTCTCGCAGAGTAAAAATGCGCCTCACAGCCAAGGCGAGTATGACGTCTATAGCACCTTCCAGAGCCACGAGCCCGAGTTCGATTATCTCAAGAGTCTGGAGATAGAGGAGAAAATCAACAAGATCAAGTGGCTTCCGCAGCACAATGCCGCCCACTCCCTGCTGTCCACCAATGGTGAGGGGCGTGCGTGGGCGGGGGGGCACCAGCTCTCTGGTGCTCTTTCCCAGTTCGCTTGGACTGAGCATCCTTCTGGGTCCCCAGAGCTCAGAAAGAGCATCTTGAGCGGTGGGAACATTCCGAGCCATGAGGTTCGTGGCTTCCTCCACCCTGGCCCGTGGGGGGTGTGGGGCTTGTTTGCACTGCGACAGCTGACTGGGTCGGGGACATCTCTGTCATTACTGTTGCTGGGAGGTGGAGGGAGCTTGGCATTCCCAACCGAGGAGGCGGACCTAACTCTTCTGGAATCCCAGAGCACCCCTGGATGGGGTTGTCACTCAGAACGTGGGGCGCGCAGCAGCAGGACGGGTTCAGAAGCCTGGCTGGACACTTGGCCGTTCTGCCCCAGGGAGGACGCATGCACCACTCCCCGACCCCCGCCCAGGCCCCAGGAGGCTCCTGGCCAGACTCCTGCTTCCATGTGTCCCACTCAGGGCCTGGGTGCTGGGGCCCGAGGCTCAGTGTCCCCCTGGTCACCCTCCTGCATCTCTTGCCCCTGTCATCAGCGGTGTCTGAGTGGTGGGAGGACAGGCCTGGACTCTGTCCCAGGACTTGGGGCGGTGGCTTTGCTCCCTTGTGCAGCAGGGTGGACACAGCTCCCCCAGATTATGGTTGGGGTGACATGGAGGCCACACGGCCAGGACCCTGAGGCCAGCCAGCCCTGCTGCAGCATGCGTGAGCCTCACACGGTGACGCCACCTGGCCTCCCTGACAGAGCCCAGACTCAGTGCAGCGGCTAAGGCATCCTCGAGACTGCTTGGGCTTGATTCCTCCCCCCCTTGCGCCTGAAGGCCGCCCTGTCTGCCCCTCACCTGGTCAGCCCCTCCTCAGACCTCCAGTGCGTGTCACCTGCCACTGAGCCTTTGCGGACTTCTCCGCTGAGCCTGCTGTCCCTCCCACAGTCCGTCTTGGCCGCCTTCCGCCCCCACCAGCCCCTCCTGACCCCAGGCCTGCGCTCTGGGGCTCCTGCTGCTCTCATCCTTCACTGCGCCCAGTGCAGGACCAAGCCCACTAAGGGTGCCTAGCCCTGGGCCATGTTCAGGCAGGAACATGGTTCATATCCCAGCCCTGCCACTTCCTCATCTGAGTTGCCATGGTTGTTCCTGCCTCGTGGGGGCGCTGACTGGACGAAATGACGAAAAGCCACAGAGTGGCTTAGAATAGGGCTGGTGCTAGGGAGTGGCACATGCGTGCTCCTTTCCTTTAACCGTGGGAGTGGGGTGTTTCATTCTCCTCCCGTCCCTCGGGAGGGAAGGTCAGCTTCAGGAGCTTCTTGACCCCAGGTTTAAATTCCACCTGTACCCTTTCAAAACGGCATGTTCTTGGTACCTATCAAGGGTTTGATGATAGCAGCTGCCTCCCTCTTCCTTCTCCCGAGAAGGCTGTTTGTTTTGGCTACAGTAGCAGTGCGGGAAACAGGACCGATATGATCAGTGTGTGTGTGTGTGTGTGTGTGTGTAGGTGTGTAGGTAGGGATACACATGTACATATAGATAAGATATATGGGAAGAGATTTTAAGTTGTCTCACATGATTGTGGGGGCTGGAAAACCCAAAATTTGCAGGGCTGCGTGGAAAGCTGGAGATCCAGGGAAGAGCTCATGTTGCAGCTTGAGTCCGAAGGCCACCTGCTGGCAGAATTCTCTTTTCCTTCGGGGGTGGGGGGGGGTGAGGGTGGGGTAGGGGGTGTCAGGCCTTTGAAGGCCTTCAACTGATTAGACAAGGCCCACCTGCAGCATGGCCAGCTGTCTGCTTCGCTCTGTTTTTATTTATTTCTGTGTGTGTGTGTGTGTGTGTGTGTGTGTGTGTGGTTTAACAGAAGTTTGTTCTTCATTCCCATAAAGTCCATCGCAGGGCTGTGGGACTTTCCAGAACAGCTGTTCTCAATTCAGGGAGCTCAGCATTCCAAAGTACTTGGAGTTTCTGGCCCCTGTTTCTGTATGGATTTCCATGACTGGAATTCCCAGCCACCCCATCTCCTGAACTGTGCTCTGTGCTGGTGTTAATCATGCATCTCATTTTGTTTGCTCTGTTTTGAAAGATAAAACTATCAAACTATGGAAGATCACGGAACGAGATAAAAGGCCCGAGGGATATAACCTGAAAGATGAAGAAGGGAAGCTTAAGGACTTGTCCACGGTGACGTCACTACAGGTAAGATGTGGAACACAGGAGGTTCTGGCAAGTGGGAAGCAGTGTGGGCTTCTTTTGTGAAACAGTGAGACTTCAGGACTTGAGGAGCCTTTGAGATTTGAGCCAGAGTTGGGTTCGGGTCCTGGCTGGGCTGCTTCCCTGTGGGGAGGCTGTGGGCTTTTCCCTGGCTCTAGCCTTGGGCTCTTCATGAGCTAAGCAGAGACTGCTCTCTTTCTCTCAGAAGTGATGTGGGGATGAGGTGGGGTGATGCGTGTCCTGGAGAACCCATGGGCTGAACTTCGTGGATTCCAAGCCCTTTGCCGAAGGGCTGAGAGAGGCCTGGAATGGGTGATTCTCGCCGCCTGCTCAGTGGGAAAGAGGGCTGTCTGAAAAGAGGCTGGGAAGGTTCAGCTGCGGGGCCATGCCAAAGCAAACTCTCGTTCCCACATGATTAAAAGGCAAAAGAACTCCTCTTTCTTCCAGAGGCTGTGAGACACAGTGGAGAGCATTCTGGAGTCCCAGGATCTGGGTTCCAGTCCTGCCCGGGCCACTGGCTGCCGATGTGGCCTTGGGAGGCACTCAGCCTCCGTGAGTCCACTGACTCCTGGTCTGTAATGAACATAAGTACCGTGGCCAGCATGAGTCTTCCAAGCACTCTACCCCATAGTACCTCAGTCCTCCCCAAAGTCCTGTAAACGGGACACATGATTATCAACGCCATTTGACAGATGAAACAAGAGCCTGGATCCAAACCCAGGAAAGTCTGGCTCCAGAGTCAGCATCCCAGGCTCTTCTGTGATGTGGGAGTGAGGTCCCAGCCTCCTGGGAGAGCAGTGGGGATGGTCAGTGGTGTCCTGCGAGAAGATTCCATAGAAGTCTGTCCCTGCCCATCTCTAGCAGGCAGGGAACATAGCCAGGCCACCTTGCCTGTCCCTTGCTTCCAGAATGGAGCCTGGAACATGGCAGGGCTCTGCTTGTGTCTGCTGAAGGGGATGCTGGCGCATGGCTCATTTGGACTTATTCATGCATCGCACACCTACTGAGCACCAGCTTTGTGGCCAGCCCTGCTCGTGGCGTGGGGAGCCCTCAGCGAAACAAAGAGCATGGGGGCAGGATTGGGTCTGAGTCTCAGTGTCCCCTCCTCCTGGGACCAGCTTGGCTCTGAGGAGGCGGCCTGAGTCCCACGAGTGAGCCTCACAGGTACCGCTCTTCAGCTCCAATTTCCATGTTTTGGCCGATCGGAAAAGCCTGGGTCACATCGCACAAGCTGCCTGTCCTCCTGGGAGAGGGGGACCAACTCACGACTCTGAGTGTGCACCACTCCCCCGGGGGGCTGGGGATGAGAGGACAGTGGCGAGGCCTGGTGTGGGGCTGTTAGTGTTTCTCCCAGGCTCCCCAACAGCTCCCAGGTCCACTTGTGGTTGATCAGGCAGATGAAGGCAGGGCCCTGCCCCATGCCTCCATTTCCTCACCAGCAAAATGGGGATGAGGACTCACTTTCCGAAGCAGCTCCGTGTATACGCTTACTACGTGTGCAGGGAATCGTCGTAAATATGAAACAGTAATCAATGTTGGTCCTGAGATGAAGAAATAAATGTTTAAGTATATCAGCCTCTAAATGACTGGCAAATTGTACAAATAAATTCTGAGAAAGCCAGGAGGCCAATTAGCTTCCACATTGAGTAATGGGAGTGACATGCTCCCTCCCATGCCCTCCCCCCCAAGCCCCTAGGAAGTTTATGAGGCTTTCATCTGGTGGGAAGGATGCAATTATCACCACTTGATGGGTTTGGTGTTTGTGGCAGAGCCGGTGGCCCACGGGAATCCATTTATTTCCCTCCCAGCATCTGAGACTTTGCTCTGTATCTCACTCACATCCCAAGATGACCCTTAACCACCCGCTAAGGCTGGAGGAGGAGAAAGGGAGAAAGAACAGGGGCATCTGGATCTTTTCTCCTCTCACCTCTTCCTTGTCTCTTTCTGTGTTTCCCAAGCCAGCCAGCCATGTGCAGTTTTTTACTGAATCCAAGCTATTCCTGCTGGAGGCTTGTCACTATTGTTTACTGACCAGCTGCTCCGCCCTGGGCCCCATGCTAGCTCCCTGGGTTTCAGAGGTAGGCTGGGTCAGGCTGAGTGCCCAGCCCCGCAGGGAGACAGACACAGAGTCATTCTACCTTGTTGATTTGGTGAACTCCTATTCATCCTTTAAAACCCTATTAGCTTTCTCCTCTGTGAAGCTGTTTCTACACAAGCCACGGAAAAACACTCACACTGTTTCTGTGCAGTCTGGCCTTGTGTATCCCACAATGTTCTGTCCTTAGTGTTTAGATGTCTGCTCTCCTGCCTCTCACCTTGACTAGACTGTGGCTTCGAGAAGGGTTGGGGGAGAGGAAAAGTTTTAATCATGAGACACCCAAAACTTCAGGGCATATTTATTTTCACTCTTCTCCTTTATTCTTTTAATGACTCTGAAATGTGGTTTGGGGATGGGAGTAAATGCCGGAGCCCTGGGTGTAGGCTAAGGCTGCCAGGAGGGGAAGTGATGTTGCCGGAAGGAGAGGAGGCAGACTGAGATCCAAGTCTTTGCTGGGCCAGTGATGTTCTGACCTTCTCTGATGGGTGTGCCTTGAGAGAGTCCAGGGTACCTGCGGGTGGCTGTGACTTGAGGAAAAGGAAGGAAGATTAAGAGCTGACCTAGAATATCCAACACGGGGGGGATGTGGGCAAGGGAGAGGCCCAGTCACACCACCCGCTCTCATCTCAGGTAGAGTTCCTAGAAGCTCAGGCCTAGAGTCAGTGACACAAGTATGGCCCAGAGCCAGGCAGGCATGCACACTGGTTTTGCACCCATCCACACTCATGTTCACACATGTGCATACCCACACACCCACATTCACGCATGCACACACCCACATCCATGTGCATGCCCGCACATAAACCTGCACAAATGCATACTCGCACACACCCACACTCATGCACACTCACATGTGCACAAGCAGGCACACATGCTGGCACAGGCTTGTGCTGGGTCCCCTGGTGCTGTGCCAGAGGAGGAACATTTAGGGCTCACACACCCTGACTGTAGCACCAAGCTCCCTGGGGAGCCCAAGGAACTTACCCCATTCATTTATTCACTGACCCACCCACTCATTCTCCCGGGACTTTTCTGTGTGGGGCCCTGGGCTGAGCACCAGTCATATAGAGATGAACACAAGAAGATACAGTGCACTCCTGACCATTCCCAGGCCACTGCAGGAATAGGACAGCAGTCTCGTCGTGGGGCCAGGCCTATGACAGACTGCGGCTCCTCTAGGGAGCCCCTGGTCCAGCCCCAGCCTAAGAGTGACGGGCAATCAGGAGAGGTCTGCTGGGAGAAGGATATTGTCAGGTCCCTGTCAGCCCAAGTCTGAGCCACACAGCCTTCATCAGCCCTACTCCTACGTATCCCTCCTCATTTCCCTTCCTACCTGGCACCTTTCCAGCCACCCTATCACCCGACCCTGCACCTGTTTTATTTTTCCGCATAGCATCTGTGCTATGGGAACTCTCGCTCACATACACACGCACATGCACACATGCTCCCTTCTGTATCAGTTTATTTTCTCTCTCCCACCCGAGGGCTGGCAGCCCGTCTGCTCCTGTGTGTCCTCGCCCAATTCGGCTTGGCTTCCCGTGACTCTCCCTGGTAACTGCTGCCCCAGGCCCAGGAGCCTGGCAGGTAGCAGGACAAGTCAGCATAACTGGGTGTTCAAAGAGGGTGATCATTTCAGGCAGAGGGCACAGAGGGAAGCCAAGGCACAGGATGTGATGCTGTCCCGGGACTCCTCACACCACCCTCTCCGGTGGGAGTTCGTGTGCATGAGGCTAACACCAGTGGCCCTAACAGATAACCCCAGCATCACAGGGAACAGCCTGCAGAATTGTCTTGCTCACTTATGGGAAGGCCCAGGGTCAGTGTTCCTGGTGGAGACATGACACTCCTGCAAGGACGCAGACTCCTTCCATCCCACGGCCTTCACTCCTAAATCTCGGGTCCTCACTTTCCAGTAGTGGAAGGGGAAAGCGGGTAGAGAAGACCCACTCGTGCCCAGTGTCACTGTGCTCACATCCTACTGGTCAGAACCAGTCACATGGCCATAGCCAACTGCATGGGCAGCTGGGAAATGTAGTTCTTGCCTCGGCAGCCACTTCCTTGTGAAAAGGGAACAAAAATGGTGGATCGTTGGTGGGGGCTGCCATGGTATCGTCTTATTCCATTTCAGAGTCGAGGAAACTGGGGTGCTGACTTATTAAATGTCCCACAGCCGACTCAGAACCAATCCTGGGAGGCTAAGCTTTCCTGTAGGGCTAGCTGGTGAAGAATGTTGGCCACATGGTGCTGCCTGTTCCCAGCCTGTGCAGGATGGACGCCCACGAGCACACTTCTGGCCTCTGGTTGTTATCGTGTAGCCCCGGCATGCTGTTTCTGCCTTGGGCCCCTGTCCCCCTGCATCCCCCCTCCGTCACCTCGTCATCCTGCAGCCTGCCCCCTCCCCCACAGGTGCCCGTGCTGAAGCCCATGGATCTGATGGTGGAGGTGAGCCCACGGAGGGTCTTCGCCAACGGCCACACCTACCACATCAACTCCATCTCCGTCAACAGCGACTGCGAGACATACATGTCGGCGGACGACCTGCGCATCAACCTCTGGCACCTGGCTGTCACCGACAGGAGCTTCAGTATCCTTTCCCGCTGCAGGCCCTCGCCATCTCCTGGGGGGCTTCCGGGAGGGAGTGGCTGGCTCAGTTCTGCTTTTGCTCAGCTTCTTTAGCAAGTGAGGTCCTGATCTGGAATCCTGATGAACTGGTTTATGAAAACTCTAAATCCGTGGCTGCCGAGGGTTATATTCAACCCCTTGCCTTCTCCAGATGGCTGTGTTCCCTGTCGTTCTGGGACCGCCTCGGGGACCCCAGAGGAGAGAGAGTCCTGGGGTCCGCCCTCCCAGAGGAGGGATGGCTGACCCATTGGAGAGTCAGCTGGAGGCTGCTCTGGACCCTCCTCTCTGCAGCCCGAGGCAGGGGCCTGAGTGTGTGATGAACAGCCTTGGGGTCCCACCCAGGGCTTAGGGGGACAGTCGAGGTGCCAGGAACCCAGCTGGAAGGGGTTAGAGGGGGGCCTGCCTGGAGGTGCCCTATGTCTAGGCAAGCTAAGGGCAGTAGGATGGACTCTAGACCCTGCTGACTGGTGAAGAAAGAACTTGGTACATAAGCACGGTCCTGGGAGGGGCCCCCGTGGACAAAGCAGGCAGGTTGCTACCGAGTCACTGTTTGCAGGCCAGTAATAATAATCCTACACAGTGGGGCTCTGCGCCTGACCTCAGCATGTGTTCATGTCAACTCATGTCACCCTCACAACAACCCAGGAGGTAGGTGCTATCATGACTTCCTGTACCAATGAGGAAACCGAGTCCCAGGGAGCCCAAGTTAACCCGCTCAGAGCTCACACATAGCACGTGTCCAACCCAGTGCCTGCCGCCCCAAGCCCCTGACTCCCCATCTCCAGCCTCTCTGTCCAGCTGCCTTTTGTGAAGTCTGCCTCCCAGGTGTGCAATGGAATGGGGTAGAAGGCAACCCCACCCCCACCCCGAACTGTTGTGCAAGCTGACAGTCTCCCAAGTGTCCCCTCTGTGCTGGGTGCCGGGCTGCTCCTGCCACTAGAAGCTCCCAGCATGGGGGGTCCGGCCTGCTACTGCTGCTGCCTTACCTAAGGTCACGAGTAGGTTGTGTCCCTCAGAGCAGAAGCCAGGGCTCGCCGGCTGGGAGGGCGTGTGGGAGCAGGAAGGAGATGTCTAGAGGGTTTGAAGGCGAGACAGAGGGTAGCAAATGGCTTCTGAGGGCTGAGAGTCAGGGGCTGGCCGGAGGCCACTGGGCAGAGAGACCTCGGGAACAGGGAGAAAGGGGGGTCACAGGAGCAGAGAACAAGCGCATGTTCTTCCCTGAGCCCCGCGGGTGGGTGTGGGGCTTTGTGGTCACTGTGAGCCTCTGCAAGAGTCTCGCTCTGCCCCCTAAGCTCGCTGACCTTGGGGAGTAACCGGATCCCTGTGAGCCTCACGGACCCCCTCCCCGCTAGGACTGCAGCGGGAGCCTTCAGTGAGCCCCTCCCAGATGCACCCAGCACAGAGCTGGTGCTCCGTGTCAGGAAGCGAAAGCATCTGTCTCCTTCCTGCCCCGAAGGTGGAGGGCTCTGAGCCAGGAGGGTGGAAGTGGATTGCGGTGGGCCCAGAGTTCAAGGAGGAGCTGAGGCTGGAGCTGCTCGGAAGGAATGGAAGCTCAGATTTGGCTTGGTGGAGAGAGCTGGGCTGGGCATCTGCCTGACGCTCCATTCAGGCTGAAAGCCCAGTGGGCCCTGCCCTTGTTCCCAGTGCTGAGAGCTTCAGTGGGTCAGGACTTCTTTGGTTGCAAGGCTTAGAACACCTCATCCCTGCTGACTCAATCAAATACAGGCATTTACTGACTTGTGGATCATGAGAAAGCTTCAGGCACAGCTGGAGCCAGGGGCTGAAACAATGTCATTAGATGGTTCTCTCTGCTTTTCTTGCATCTGCTCTCTGCTCTGGCTTGTCTCAAGTACCCCATGGTGGCAAACTGGGGCCAGCAGCACATGCTCTGCCCTCCCAGAATAAAGTCCAAGAGGAAAGAGACCAGTTTCCTGTAACCTGTCCCACCAAGCCCCCAGATGGTGCCTCATGGGCTCTGATGGGGCCTCAAGAGCACCTCTGAACTTGTGGCTGTTGTGGGGGTGGGATACAGTGCTCTGACTGGTCAGGCCTGAGTCAAGAGTGCTGGAGGGGGTCACTATAGGGGTCCCCTTGGGAAAAGCAGGCACTGTCCCAGCAGTTGGGCGTCCCTTTGGTGGATCTCACAGCCAGACGTCCCCTGCCAAGTTTGAGGTGTTGACCAGTTTCCTAGAAGAACAAAATGGGTTACATGGCAGCTCTAGGTCTGCAAACAGGGTGGGCACGGGACTTTAGGGACTGTCGCGGGCTGCGGGCTGTCCTCAGCGCTTCCTCTTAGCACTCGACCATGTTCCCTTCGCTGTCTCATTTGACCTTTGTGTTGGTGTGAAAGCTGAATGCGGTGGCATGTTATCACCCCATTGTGCAGTGCAGAAATAGAAGTTCGGGGAGATTGGGAGCTGGGCTGAGAGGGGCAGAGCTGGGACTCACCCTTGGGCCTCCATGGGCTGGGCACAGGCTGTTTGCCCTGCCCTTGGGCCACCTGCTACAGCCACTCTCTGGAGCTCTGGCTCCCTTGTCATGGGACCAGGCTGGGGACATGCCCCAGGCTGGATTAACACTGCTGGGCTGCTGTAAGAACTCGGTAACACTGTGAATGCCCTCGCCCTTTACAAACTATAAAGCCCGCAGCTGTGTAAGGGATAGTGTTCCCTTTCATTTAGCCATTAATTCCTGGTGCCTCTTCTGACCCAGGCCCATGCTGAGCCCCAGGGACACAGGGACAATGAAAGAAAATCGGCCCTTCCCGTCGGGGCCTCTGGACTGTGTCGGGAACATCACCCTTGCTGTGAGCGGGGCAGCACCCACACAAGCTGTGGTGGGCAAGGGTGGGTGTGGCAGGGCGTGGCAGGTGAGGATGGTGGGAGAGCTGTGCGTGTGTGTCCTGGGTGGACTGGATTCCAGCAGGCAAGCCTGGAGCCCAGGAGCCCAACGAGGAGATCTGGGGGGAAGCAGCAACGAGCAGGCAGGGGCTTGGCCATGGGCAGGAGGCAGTGGAGTAGTGGGGCAGTGGACCATATCATAACCGTCTTTCAGACTGAGGTGGCCACAGGACATTGGAACAGGTTAGTCGTGAACAAGAAAAAAGGGTTGGTCCACCTCAGGACTGCAGGCACGGTCCTCCTGAGTCCTTATGACCAGCAGTGCCTCCTTGCCCCGTTTAAACACATGGATTGTGCCCTGTCCACATGCTGGGGAGCATGCCATTGACCACTATATTTATTGAGTACCTACTGTATTCCAGGCTCTTTGACTTTGAATTAGATAGACAAAGAACCCTGCCTTCCTGACGCCAACAGACAGTAAACCATTCATGTAATAAACAAGTACGTTACCCAGCATGCAAGCAGCTGGCAGGTGCTGGGAGACCACCAAACACAGTGCTGTGCAGTTTCTCTAGCCCCGTTTATCTGCGGGGCTGCAGGTGTGGGCTAGGTGGAGGGGCGGTGGGGAGTCTTCCGGGCCGTGTGCAGTGGTTGTGGAAACCTCCCCTGCTGAGACCGTTTTGTCAGGGAGCCATGGTGCACGTGGCACTCCCTGGGGCCTGTTGCTGCTTGGCCACCAGTATGATGAGCCCCAGGGGCCCCACGCAGAGCCTGGTACCCACACTGCAGAGGCCAGCGTCCTGGCAGAAAAGGCATCGGGACCGTGGGCTGCCACCACGATGTGGGTCTTGCACCGTCAAGTAACTAGAAAAGGTGTTTCATTTCCAATGTGGGAGGAATGGCTCCAAATTGGGAGACCCCATTTGGGCAAGCACATGGCCAGGTGTTCTGGGTCGGGGGCTTCACCGTCCTTTAACTCTTGCCCTCCGGTGTCTTGACTTGCCCCAGTGGGCACTGTGGTTCAGGTCTGATCCCCCAAAAGTCTCCTGCTACGGAACTACCTTCTTGTAATACTTTCCACCCTAGCAGAATTGATCTCTAGCAAAGGTTTTGAGAGAAAGGAAAGCCTTCTTAATAAAGGAGAGAAGGTGGGCGTTGTTTGGACCAGTGCAAACAGATAGTGAAGAAGCGGACTCAGAGGACCTTGCTGCTGCTAATTTGAGATTTGGCCACTGTGTGTGGAGAGGCAGGAAGCCGGTGCTCATGGAGCCTCTGTGCGTGTGCCAGGCACCTCCTTCCTCTCCCTCACCCCCAAGATGGAAGGAGGTGCCAAGCCCTTTCCTTCCTCCCCTTGGATGGCTCTGGAATCAGGCTTTCCTTTCCATCCCTGCCAAGGCCCCGCTGCAGCCACACGGTTCCTGCCTGGCCCGTTGCCTGGATCCTATACCGCCCAACCCCGCTGGCCCCGCACAGAGCTGGGAGAGCGGCTCATCAGATCCTCTGCTCTGAGCATGTCGGGCCCTGGCTTAAAGGTCTCAGTGGCTCCCCATCAACTCCTAGAGAAAGTCTGAATCCCTCAGCAATGGCCCCTACCCGCCTCCCCAGGCTCCTGTGCATCAGGCCTGACCACACCTTCAGCCTTTGGGGTTCCCTTCATGTTACTGGGGGGGATTAAGGGGAGAGGTGCTCTGCCTTCTGCTATTCCTCTTCTGGATTGTTCTTTCTCCTTCTTGTAGCCTGGCTGGCTCCCCTTTGCCCATAAGTGTCACTCACAGCCCCCTTCACCAGGTCACCTCTGCTCTGCCCACTCTGTGTGCCTCCTGGGCTGCCAGAGCCCCTTTGAGCCCACACTACCTGGTCACACTGGGCTTTTCCTCCTCAACCCGTTTTCTGGAGAAACCCTTGAGATGAGGCACACCCCCTCTGAGCCGTCTCTGTATCCCCATACATAAGGCAGGGTCTGGTACATAGCAGGTGCTTAGGAATGGTTGTACACAACGACTTTGGATGGAGGAATTCCAGTGTCCATGCAGTGTTAGGATATAGACACCTCCTTGTAAATCTGGGCTCAGGGGGGCTCAGAGACCCCGGGCACGAATGAGCAGCGGTCTGGGCTCTGAGGTCTGGCAGACCTGTGCTCAGATTCATTGTGTAACCTCCTTGGCCACCAACTTCCACCAGTGTAAAATGAGCCAAACTCCTTGTCCAAAGGATGTTTGTAAGGAATAAAGAAGTCATGCTTGTGAAAGGCCTGGCAGTAATCAGGCCCACCAGGTAGCCAGTGTTTCCCCCTAAACAGAAACTCCTTAGGTCTTTGAGGCTGGCCCTCAGAATTGCTGCGTCGTCTCTGATTTTTGAAGCCCCTTTTCTTCCTGGTGCTGTGTCCACATCTGTTTAAATAACCTCTCACGTCCTGTAATACCATTATTGGAGATAGGCAGCGCTGAGTGATTTTTCTGGAGCTCGATGCCTTTTAAAGGTAACATATTGCACAGAGGGTCTCAGCTGATGGGCCACTGCTTTATTTTTAGCACTTGGAGAATTGTGAAGATGGTTCAATTGATTTTCGATCGCGGGGCTCGATCCCAGGACCCCAGGATCACGACCTGAGCCGAAGGCAGAGGCCTCAACCCACTGAGCCACCCAGGCGCGCCCCCCCCTTTTTTTTAAAGCTGAATATCTGTATTATGTGTGACATTGAAAGCTCCAATACTACGTCTCTTTTTTTTTTTAAGATTTTATTTATTTATTTGACAGACAGAGATTACAAGTAGGCAAGAGAGGCAGGCAGGGAGAGAGAGGAGGAAGCAGGCTCTCCGCGGAGCAGAGAGCCCAATGTGGGGCTCGATCCCAGGACCCTGGGATCATGACCTGAGCCGATTTCTCATGGTGGAAGCTTGCATCTCGCCAAGCCTTGGTTGAGCAAATTTCTAATCGCCATTGATGGAGCAGGTCCTGAAATGAGGCAGGATGGTGTGGCGATGAAGGGCAGAGGCTCCAAACCTCGGTCCACACCCAGCCGCCTGTGGGCTGAGCGTGTTCCCCATGCAGGGAACAAAGGAGGGGAGTATGCTGGGGGCTAGGAGGGTGGAAGGGTCAGGGAGCACAGAGCCTGGTGGACTTCAGACTCAACCCACACTGGCCCTGACCTGCTGTCAGGCACCCTAGAGGCTGCCTTGTTCCATCCTCCTGTAGTTCCACTCTACAGAGAAGGAACAGGAACATGTGCTTAGAAATGCCCTGGGTCTGAATCCCCAAAATTATTTCCCAGCCAGAAAGCATGTGGGTGAACTCTTGCCAGCACCCCCCTGCTTAGGGGCTCAGCAAGGATGGGCTTCCAGCGGGGCCTGGGGGAGGGCTTGTCAGCTGTCCGTGGTGCTGACTCCATGGGCAACCAGTGCTGAGGGTCCTCTCCCCACCACACCTCCCCCCACCACCTCACACAGCACCATCACTGTCACCCCTTACCGAGATGTACTCTGTGCCCAACACAGCTCTGAGCACATCGCTTGTACCAATTCTCTTTAAATCTCCTGACAACACTGTGGAGTAGGCATCATTCACATCCCCCTTTTATAGATGAGGAAACGAAGTCACAGGAAGGGCAAGTAATTACCCAGAGTTACCCAGCTGGGAAATGGCAGGGCCTAGGATTCAGACTTGGGACCTCTGGGTGCAGAATGCACACGCATCCCTGCACAACCTTGCAGTGAGGAGAGCCACAGCCCTTGCCACAGCCACTGTCATTCCACCTCTAGCCCATACGTGGCTCGCCTCAAGGGGCTGTCATTTTGTGGGTGGTGTGGTGATGAGCTCTGAGAAGCCCCATGAGTACAATGATGTTTCCTGGCTTTACTTTTAGATCCTAAGGGAGAGCGTGTGCTCTCCCTCCCAGAGTAGGGATCGTGTGGTGACATAGGTGACAGGTGACCCAGATGGCCAAGTGCATGGGCGGTGGCAGCTGTGTGTTCCTAACAGAGGCTCTAGTGATGAGAACGTGCGCCTTTTCTGTGCTTCTGGTTCCTCCTGATGAGCCTCCATGGCATTTCTGAGACATGCTCCTGATTAAATTCCTCCACCCTAGACCCCAGCCTGGAGCCCTCACCCTGCCCCATCAGGGCTCCAGCAGGACAGCATTGTGAGGGCCTCTGCTTTCACTGCTGGGCTGGAAGCCCTGGGAGGGGAGGTCAGGAGAGGCTCTGGTTTGCCCTTTCTCAGTGACCATGAGAAGGCATCCCCCTGGGTGTGCTTCCTGGCTCTGTCCTGTCTGGGGTTTCTCCCTCAGCTCTTAGGAGCCAAGGAAGGCGTGCTATTCAGCACAGAGACTCAAGTTCTTATTTTCTCAGGGAGGAGGTGCATATGTTGCACCTTTGGCAACCTGCTTAATTTCCTGTTTTCCCAGAGGGAGAGAAAGACTCTGATTCTGATTTAGAGAACTTTAATTATTGCTAAAAGTACTAACTGGGCTAGGGCCTTTTAAAAAATCATATGTCTAAGTCATTTTATTTACTTTAATTGCTAGGGCTTTTGACTTAATGTCCTCTCATTAAATCCTTATCACAGCCTTGCTACGCAGATGTTATCAATCCATTCTACAGATGAGAAAAGCAGGGGCAGGGAGGTGGAGAAGTTGTCCAGAGGGTCACACAGCTGTGTACCGTGGGTCTAGACTATTAAGCCCTGGTCTTTGTGACTCTGAACTGAGTGCTCTCTTCCCTGGCTTGGAACTTGGGAATCAAATAGACTGGCTGGTGGCTCGACACATGAAGACACATAAGGGCTTCAGTGGGCTTGTGCATGAGCGGTTACATGGACTAGCCCCTGTCCATGGCCACCTGTGGCCCCAGCAATCTGGCTCTTCTCTCCAAGCAGGACTGTACCCTCATAGTTAGTAAGGTTCTGAGCAGAGAAGGGAAGGAGCCTGTTATGGGCTGAATTGTGTCCCACTGAAATTCCTATGTTGGGGTCCTAACCCCAGGACCTCAAATGTAACTGTATTTGGTCTTTAAAGAGGTGATTAAGCTAAAAGGAATCCATTGGGGGGGGGGGTTCCTAATCCCTTGTGACTGTTGTCCTTACAAGAAGAGGAGGTTAAGAGAGCAGAGAGGGAAGACTATGCGAGGAGATGGGCAGAAGAGGGCCATCTACACCCTGCAGAGAGAAGCCTTAAAGAAGGCAATCTTTGGATGCCTTGATCTTGAACTTCCAGCCTCCAGGACTAGAAGGGAATAATTTATTGTTTAAGCCACCCACACTGTGGCAGCCTGCAGCAAATTCATACAGAGGCCAAGGTTGCCAGGAACCTCTTCCAGGATCTGACATGGTTTGGCCAGAAGTGCCTCTAGCTCATGTCTGTAGCCAGGTCATCTTTTGGAGAAAACTGGCTGGAAAAAAAAAAAACCCAGCTTTGGTGGCTGTTCCCCAAAAAGACTGCCTCCATGTGCAGGAGGCCTTCTCCAGTGTCGCTGGAGAGCCCGTGGGGGAGGCTTCTCATGGCGTGGTTCTTGGCAGAGCTGCCTCCATCCTCGCGCGGTGGCTGCTCCATCCCCATGGTAACCGTCTCCCCCGTCCCGAGAGCATGTTCCTGCTGAGACATCTAGATCAACCACGCTTTGCTTAGTTGAATCAATGGAGCCCAAGGCTGCATCCTTCTCCTCATCGAACGCCCCCCACCCATGCTGCTAGCACCTCCCTTGCAGGGTCACAAGCCAGTCCAGTGTGCTCTAGCTGCCTTGCCCGTGGGGTTGCATATCGTGTGGAGATGCCCTTCTTCCAGAACAGGGTGGGCACAGGGAGGAGCACCAGCTGGGAGTCAGGAAGCCAGGACTCTGTCCTTGCTCTTCGGTGGCCCACCTGTGGTCCCGGGCACGTCACTTGCCGGCCCTGGGGTCTCTCTCCTCCTTCGTGGGCGTGGAGGGTGGGTGGTCCTTCCCACAGGGATTCGAGGGACCTGACCAGCAGGTGTAGGGTTGGGGGCTGCCCTCAGCAGCTCTCTGAGGGGTGGACTGGGTCTCCAGCCTCAGCGACTGGGTCTCTATAGAGTCCCTGGTCGTGGCGCTGTCCCTAAAGCCTGCCATGATGTTAGTTCGTATCTGTGTGCTTCTTTGATGTTTACGGGATGGTATCCATCCCTGTTCCTCACTTGAGCTCCTTCCCAAACAAACCAGCGACATTTGTCGTTTTCATGGGCCTGACTGATCTCAGGGCTAGGGGGAGATTTGGCCACGGATGAGTGATGGCCCTTGGCACCTGTGCCCACCTCCCCCCACCCACCCCCGGTAATGTAGGGGGAACCAGGCTGAGAGGTGAACTCAGAGGAACGAAGGCCACTGAAGATGCAGTGACCTTCTCCCCGACACTTCAGGGGCCCTCTGAGTGGGACATCGTGGTGATGCGGCCCGGGGACCGATGAGACCCTGGCTGGCTGCCAAAAAGGCATGGCCCTTTGACAGCAGGTGATGAAGGAGGCTCTATAAAAATCTCTATAAACCTGATGACACAGCAGAAGGCCCACCTAGAGTACCCTGCAGTGTCCTTGACAGTAAGAGCTGCAGACTCTGCTCCGGGCGGGGACAAAGGCCTGTTTCGGAGCTTTGCTGACTCCTCCAGGCAAGGACCAGAGCTCATAGCGCACAGCCAGGCCCCGGAGGGAGGAGCCGGGCCAGTGGGGCTCTGTCTCACTCTGGTCCTGCGGGGGGTCAAGAAGGGAGGTTACTGTTACAAAAGCAAGACCGCAGTCCTTCTTCTGGGCCCGCAGCCAGCAAAGCACAGCCCTGGGGGTCAGAGCACCTGCTCACATTTTAAGGGCGCTCAGCCACTCCCGTTCATGTTGTCCGCACCCGCTTTGCTGTAGACCCGCAGCACTGAGCAGTCGAGGTGAGATCTTACTGCCTCTTACGCCTAAAATGCTGACTCTCTGGCCTTTTACAGACATCTGCTCGCCCTGGGTCTAGAGTGATCTGCCTGTTTACACTTTGGCCCAGAAGGAAAAGGGATTCACTGTAAGATATGGGGCAGGACCCCAAAGCCGCGAGGAACTAGAGACCTCCCCTAGACCCTGGCGCTCCAGGGGCCACACCCCTCCTGGCCCAAAGTGTGCACTTCTCACCCCTGCTCTGCTTTGCCCCCATCGCTGGGGGCGCATTGCTGACAGTGGAAACCAGCTCAGTCAGCCCCGGGTGGGGCCCCCTCTGCCAAGACCCGAGAGCTCAGCTCTTCCTTCCCGAGCCCCCCACCACCACATCCTCCACCACTGGATGGGATACACATCACTCACGGCTGGAGAGGTTTGAGGGGTCACAGCCGGGAAGCAGCATGCCAGTGGCCAGCCCACGGGGCGGACCAGGCACAAAAGCCAAGCACGAGCAGGTCTGCGGGCAGAATGTAGTGGGGACCTAAGGAAGGCAACCTTCCTGAGAACCTCACAGAAACCCAGGTGCAGTGTGCTTCCTGGGTTCCACCGTGCTCTGGAGCTGCAAGGATTCCTACGCGCTGCTGGGCAGTGGCCCTTCTAATGGCCCTTGTCAGGGACCCCCTCCCCTGCCCCCCTGGTCTGGCCTCTCTCTGAGCCTGCGCTTTGCCTCCCCTGTAAGGGCTTCGTCCCCTTGAGCTGGGTGGGACGCTCCCTGTGCACCCCTGGCCCCACTCTCAGGGGCCCCCGACGGGCTGGGGGTTCATCCACTTCTGCAAATCCCCTGTCGTGTGCCGGGCGCTGCTCCAGACACTGAAGGTGCAGCAGCGACACGGACGGACAGGTCCCTGCCCTCACTGGGGAGCTGGGCAGCCAACCAGTGAGCACTGTGGGGGACTAGTGTGACGGCCAGGCCGCTGCTCCCCAGCTCCCAGGAGCAAGCCGGTGTCTGAGTTTCCCGCAGATGCCAGAGCAAATGTCTGCAAACTGGGCAGCTTACGACAGAATATACTCCAGTTTTCATGCTGACTGGAGCTGTGCTCCTTCCGGAGGCTCCCCGGGAGCCTCTATCATGCGTCTGCCAGCTCCTGGGGGCCCCAGGCCTTCCTAGCAGCCACCTGCTCTCCAGCCTGCCCCCGTGGCCATGTGGCCTTAGAAAGACACTTGTCACTGGTTCAGAGCCACTCCAGGAACCCTGGATGGCCTCCTCTTAAGGTCCTTCACTATATCTACAAGGACTCTTTCTCTCAGTGAGGCCACATGTGCAGTCTCTGGGGGTTAGGTTGTGGCTAGGTACTAGTCACCTATTCAACCTGGTGCTCTGGATGAAAAGTCCCTTATGCTCAGTCGAGGGGGGTGGCCCCGAGCAAGTTCACTGTCTCTTGTCCTCCTCCTCCCTGTGTGACCTGCTCCTCTCTCCACCTTCCTGGTCTGCAGACTTAGATGCCAGGGTGTGACCAGAGGTCTTCTCCCAGTGGGGTCATGTGGAAACGTTTCCCATCCATCTTTCCCCAGCAACCCCTGTACCCAGAGTCCTTTGTATGGAATTCCTGCAAGAGATTCCCTGAGTGATGCTTGGGCTGTAAGAGCGGTGGTCCTGTGCTGTCAGCAGGACCCCAGCCTGGGAGGCTCTCCCCCCAAGCCCCACACATGGGACCCTCAGTCCACAGGCCTCGCCCTCGGCTCCTCTGTGCCGCCTGGTTCAGGCCTGCTCACTGCAGAGGGCTGCAGACGTCATTGACCCCCCCGTGTACTTCAAAAAGCGGTCACACCTTGAACGTATTTCTAGCAGGTGTTTCATGAGGCTGTCAGGACTGGTTAAGCATGATGGGGTCGCAGGAAGCATGCAGTCCGGACTTGAGCAAAGAGGCCACACCCATTAGCTTGGCCTTGGGCCCCTTGTGGGTCAGGGAGCAGCACGTGGGGGCCAGGGGAGGAGGTTTCTGAGCCCCCCGCTCCCCACTGCGCTGCCTTCCCAGGGACGCACAGTCTTCCCATCTTGGTGAACAGATTTTCACGAGTGTCGGCCTCTGTCTCCACAAGCCAGACACTGAGTAAATGTGGGTGGCTGGTGACTCACGATGGTCATAAACAGAACAACAGTCGTGGTTGGGTGCATAAGAGTTTTGGTTTAGGTGGGCACAGTGATTGGAGCTCAGATGTCACACCTCTGATGCTTCTCCGTTGAGCTGCATTCTAGAACATCCCGAGGTGGGAAAAGGAAGAGGGCTTGGATGCTAACTGGGTCGGGAGGGTAGGTTATGGGCAGAAACAGACCATTGGAAAGTCTCAGAAGCTTGAAACAACTCAGGTATCTTTTGTAACAGGTCCCCTGGGGCACAGGTCCCCCCGGGAGAGGGGAAGGTGTCATGGCGCACCGTGTGCTGACTCTCAAAAGCTTTTCAGCCTGGGGTGGGGATGCCTGGCACCTGTCACTTCTGCCCTCCATTCTTCGAGAAAAGCAATCAGGACGTGGCTGCCCTGAGTTCTGTGGTGCCCGTGGACAGGTCCCCCTACCCTGCCCGGGAAGGAAAGCTGGAGTGATTGGCGAGGTGTTTCCACCTTATCCCACAGACTCCTACTCCCGCAGAAGTCGCAGCCCGATGAAACACAGTGCAAACATGTGTCCCCTAATATGGGATGCACCGGGTCTCCAAGCCCAGCTGGGTTCCACGGAGGCCTGGGCATTTCCATGTCCCCAAGCTTCCTTGGACTTTTGTGGCCCGAGTTTGGCAGAGAGGACTTAGATCCCCCCAGGCCGAAGCATCAGACAGGTGCTGTGCTCACGTGTCTGACATTTCATAAATGGCCGCATCTTTTCTGCAGACACCATTTTAAGGTTGGGGGAGAAGTCGAAGCCGTTCCCAAGCAGGAGTATGTAGGCGCTTAGCCCCTGAAGGATGCAGATGGAATTAGCAGCACAGAAGTCTCAGCTTTTCTTACTGTTCAGTCTCATTTTTTATGATTTAATCTCTTTTTCTTATTGTCCCAGAAACCCGCAGTTTCCTGGGAAACCAGCCCAGGCTCCTTTCTCCTCTATATTTTTATGTGATTCTAAGTTTCTGGTTAATGAGATGTTTCCAGAAGCAGTATTTGAGCGTGAACACACAGACTCTCCTCAGTGCCTCTGGTCACTCAGCTTCAACATTTTTTTGTGTTGTTTTAGAAACTCTCCTGTTTGCAAAAGTCACAAAATGCCCCTTTATTGAGGCTGTGGGTGGGAGGAAGAGGGAGGGCTTATGGCAGGTGAGTCTCAATCAGTATTTTCCAGATAACAAAAAGCAGTAATGTCCTTGATATTCACTGAGATCTGTGATGTGTCGAGCAGTGAGCAAGGGGCTTGGACTCCTGTAGTTTTCACAGTACGACTGTGTTAGAACTGTTGGCCCATTTTACAGATGAAGAAACAGAGGCTCGAAGAGCTAGGGAAATCCCCCTTGATTGCACAGGGAAGAGGTGGCAGAGCTGGGATTTGAACTCCAGGCTCTGATTCCAGGGCCCACACACAGATGCAGAGGGAGGAGAGGGCATTTCAGCTACAGAAGACAGGCTGGGTAGAGCCCCCACGCAGGACTGGGAACACCAGAGACCAGGGTGTCGCTTTCAGCGAGGAAAGCACCTTTAGGGCCCAGGGACCAGTTGGATCCAAAGCTGGAGAGGTAGAGCGGGGCTGTGCCGGGCCTTGAACTCCACACCAACGGGTTTGGATTTGCTATTGTAGACAATAAGCAATGGCTGGGAATGCAGATTTACTACTTGCTGCTGAGCCATCCTGGGCAAGTTGCTTACCGTCTCTGGGCTCTAGAGTATCTGCCAGGGATACTTTCTTTGCAAGCAACAGAATTCCTGATCCTAATAGAAAATGGATTTTTTGACTCCCATGTTTAATTGTACAAGGCTCATGGCTTCCTGCACATCCTGATTCAGGATTCAAACAGCATTGCTGGGTCTTTTCCTCCGCTCCGTCTTTGGGGGTGTCTGCCCCAGCTGCAGGCTCCAGGTTTCCCTTGTCCTAGCAACACGAACACGCCCCTTGTCTGCACACCACCCGGCCCAGCAGAGAGGACATAGCTGCTCCCAGCATGTCCTGCATCTCAAGCCTGGAATCCCTGTGCCGGCACCTTCGAGGCCACGTGCTCAGCCCTCCTGGTGATTGTGCGTGGAATGGAAGGCACAGATGAGGGCAGAGAACCCAGAAAGGAAGAGAACCTTTTCCCTAAAGGAGAGTCTTGATGCTGTGGACAGAAGGGCAGTGGGTGCCGGTGGGTGGGGCTCCCCGCACACTCAGCCCCAGGTGCAAAGCATCATTGACAGGGAGAACTGAAATTGTTCACCACGAGCCCCGCACGTGCTAGGCCCCCAAATGCTCCTTGCCTTCTGCTTGGCACCTGGTGTGGGGGGACAAGGGGAGGCTGGGAAGCTGGTGGGTGCTGGCTAGGGAGAGGACATAGGTCGGTGGGGAGGCTGCAGGGACAGTGAATGGCATCCAGAGGGGGCAGTCCGCGGGCAGTTGGACATGCCGGTCTGCAGCTCAGAGACCGTCTGGGGCTTTGTCCAGGTCCTCGGGGATGGAGATGTGGCTCAGACGCAGGGCAGGTGGGAAGGCAGAACAGCGAGGGTGCCCTGCCTTCTCTGCCCTTTCCTTGATGGGCTAGACATCGTGGACATCAAGCCAGCCAATATGGAAGACCTCACGGAAGTGATCACAGCGTCTGAGTTTCACCCCCACCACTGTAACCTCTTTGTCTACAGCAGCAGCAAGGGCTCCCTGCGTCTCTGCGACATGCGTGCAGCCGCTCTGTGTGATAAGCACTCCAAACGTAAGTGTCCACACCAGCTGGGACCCGGTACAGAGTGGGGGCGGCAATCAGGACACGGGTATTTTGTCTCTTACAGTTTTGCAGCTCGGAAGTCCGATATGGGCCTGAGCTGACAAAAGTCAAGGTGTCGACAGGGCTGGTCCCTCTGGAGGCTCCAGCGAGGAGGGATCCATGCCTCCCCTTCCCCTTTTAAGGACCCTGTGGATTCCATTGGGCCCACCTGGAGCATTTGGCTGATCGGTGATCTTAGTTTCCCCTTTGCCACATAACAGGACATATTCCCAGGTGCTGTGGATTAGGGGGCAGACCACCCTGGGGGCCATTATTCTGTGCCTTAGGCCACAAGTGGCCCAGAGACTTATCTGTGTGCAGCTCTGGGTCTGACTGGCATAGAACGAGGCTGGGGAAGAGTCTGGGCTCCACTGAGCCCATGCGAGCCCCATGGGAAGGATGCAGGATGAGACTTCATGGGCCAGCCTTTTTTTTTTTTTTAAGATTTTATTTATTTATTTGACAGATCACAAGTAGGCAGAGAGGCAGGAAGAAAGAGAGGGGGAAGCAGGCTCCCCGCCAAGCAGAGAGCCCGATGTGGGGCTCGATCCCAGGACCCTGAGATCATGACCTGAGCTGAAGGCAGAGGCTTAACCTACTGAGCCACCCAGGTGCCCCAGGCCAGCCTTTCTTATAGGGGTCAAATTCAGAAGCATTCTAGAAGTCCAGCAGAGCAAATGACAAGTGAATGTTAATGCCGTCTGTATACTCGAGTGTTGTTCAGTCATTTAGAATCTTGATTCAGAAGATTTTTAATGACACGAGGAAATGATTATGTTAAAATGTCTGGTGGGGGTAAGAGAGTAAGGCAAAGACTATTCCCCCCCCCAAAAAAAACTGAAACAGAAAAAGGGGGAAAGAAATATGCCAAGAGATAGTCCCTGAGTGGTGGGCGCTGGAGAGTGATAATCGTGTTTTCTACATCTGTCTGTGTTTTTGCATTTTAGCTTGGATTTCAACTCTGAATCAGGAAGCAGGTGTGGGTGCGGGAAGGCTGGTGGTATCTGGGGAGTAGAGAGACAGCTTCGTGCACCCCACGCTGTTTGAATGACGTTTCTCGGGCGGGCTGGTAGTGGGAAGTCAGTCCTTCTTGGCTTTCGTCATCCGTCTCCCTAGGGGTCTGAGCGTGCGACCACCCACAAGGCCAGCCGTCACTACTGTGATGGCACACATGGGCGGATTCTGGGCCCGTAGCTGTCACATGCCTGGGGTTGGGGGTGGTATGTGTCTGGGGCGCGTGTGAATCAGCCCACGAATTCCAGAGTGCGAGAACTGTACTTCATCTTGGATGACTCAGCTCCTTTTGTGTTTCTCACCTCCTCTCCCAGGGCCGCTGGGAACATACCAACTTCAGAGTTGCCCAGAGAGCCCACGGAGGTTCCAGAAAGCTTTTGCAGGGCCCAGGCATGAAGGGAGGGTCACCGTGGCTTCTGACCACCATGATATCTTCCTTTCCCCCATTGGTCCCAGGGGCCGGGCTGTGGCCCAGACATTTTTGGCTTAAATGCAAAAATTCTGCTTTTTGTATAAACAATCATAAGTGAAGTTGGAAGCTGGTCTTCAACTGTCCTTTTTTTTTTTTTTTTTTGGCACTCTCTTTGCCCAGTTTTATTAGGATTCTTCTACTCTTGTCAAACGAGTTGGGCCATGCTCCCTCTTTGACCGGAATGGCTAGCTTAACCTCTAACTTGAAGTCTTAGTGAAACTCGTGTGTAGATCGGTTTTGGTGGTTGGTTTATACAGGTTTGCTAAATGGAATAGATGTTGTATTTTAAATTTTTTCTAGAACTTTTCTTCGTCCTCCAACTCGATATCGTGTGCCGACACCTGCCCTTTAATGCTGGTAGAGTGACCGCTTGCAGCCTTTTCCCGCCAAGTGTGCCTTCCGGCTTGTTTTCCTGCTTTCATGCACTTGCCATTGGTAGCGAGTGGATGGGGTGTCAGCTTCACCGGGATGGGATCCCGCCAGCTCTTAGCCCTCCGGGGGAGTCAGGCAGGCAGCCACAGCCAGTTAGCGGGAGGCCGGTGTGGCTGTTTCAGATCAGAACACAAATGGTTGTTGTTCAAACCGAGTCTTTAAAGAGCCCCAGAGATTAGATCTCTTCCTTAATATCTCGTGTCGGTCGGTTGATCTAGGGGCCCCAGACTCAGGTGTGGTGGGCAGGGGCCACTGGATGAGGTCATCCTCCCAAACAGCTAAAACTGGGACTCTCCCTTCACTGGATGAAGAGTGTCCTGGGCCACAAGTGGGTGTTTATTTCTGCCCTGGGACAGCTAAGGAAACTGAGGCACAGCACGGTGTGGTGGCTTCCCCGGGTGCTCTGTCAGGGGTGGAGCTGGGGTGCTTGGGCCACACGGCTGCCCAGCCCACAGCCTCACTGTCTTCTTCCGAAGCCGTGGAAATTCACGTCTTTTGTCTAGTAGTCATTATGACAGGGTAACCATGGAAACATCCTCCGTGATGCCTCAAAATAGACAGTTATTTCTGCTTTTGACAGCACAGAGCAGTGTGCTGGGCCAGGGCCCCCAGGGGTTGCTAGAACAGGGCATCATGTCAGCCGCTGCCCCTCGTGGGACCCCTGGGATGTGCTGGCTGGGAGCAGGGGCAGCAGCAGCCCGGCTGACGTGTGGACCGCTGGCTATGCGCCGGGCATTGCTGTTCTGAGATCAAGTCTCCATAAATCCTCCGAGCTGCCCAGTGATGGAGGCACTTGGCTGTTCAGCCACAGACAAGGACACAGAGCACATGGCTGGGAGTGGTGGGGGCGGTGGGCTAAGCTGCCGTCACACGTTGTCACAAATTTCATGGCATAAAACAACACAAACCTATATTTTTACACTTCCGGAGGGCAGAAATCTAGAAGTCTGGCGGGGCTGCCTTTCTTCCAGAGGTATCAGGGGACAATCTGCTCTCTGGACTTCTCGGGCTTCTAGAGGCCCGTGTGTCCCATGGCTCATGGCCCTTCCTCCATCTCCAGAGTGCAGTGCGCCACCCTCTGCTCCGTCATCCCATCTCCCTCTTCTGCCTTTGACCTTCCTACGTCTTTCTCATGAGGACCTTGGTGGTTACTGCGGGGCGGCCTGGAGAATCCAGGATAACCTCTGCAGCTCCAGATCCTTCCCTAATCACATATGCAGTCTTTTGCCATGTGAGGTAACATATGCCACGTTCCGGAGATTAGGACATCTATAGGCGTCATTATTGTTCCCCACATCACCGGCACAGAGAGGTTAAGGTGTTCTCCCAAGGTCACTCAGCTAGGGTGAGCTAGGATAGAGGCTCCCAGAGTCCCATGCTTATAAATGTGTACCGTTTCTCACTTCATCTTCTCTGAGATTTAAGAACTCTCACAGGTACTGTGGGTGAGCCACGTTCATTGAAAGGGGCCTGGGTGGGGGGTGACTAGACTCTCAGGACTCACTTCTGATAATGGATCTGGGGTAGAACGACCAGACCCAGCCACCCGCTGGCGGGCGGCTCCAGATATCTGGATGCAGAGCCAAGGCAAATGTCTCCAACAGAGGGGACCCAGTGCAAAGGCAGGAGCAAAGCAGGCAGAGGTGCGGGGTGAGGGCAGAGAAGTGTGTGGGACCGCGATCAGAGCACTTTACAAAGACGCAGGAGTTCTGGTTTCCTCCAAAAGGGCAGGAGCCTCAGGGGCGTTTGAGCTGGGAGTGGCCCAGCCTGGCTGTGTTGGACAGGATCCCTCTGGCTGCTGAGTGGGGAATAAACTGGGGGTGAAGTAGGAGTAGGGTGGGGGGCAGCTGATGCTCAGAACAGGGTGGGCATTGTGGGGGAGGGAAGGCTGTCAGGTCCTGCTCCCCGTGCAAGCGCCAGCCTGCTGGCTTGGCCCTTACCGAGCTGAGTGGAGAGATAGGCAAACTGACTGCCAAGTAAATGGGAGCATAAATGAAGCGGGGAAAGTTTCTGAGGGTGTCCCCCTGCTGCAGCTGGCTGTCCATTAAGGTGGTCCCAGGAGGCTTCTCTGCACCTCAGAGAATGAAAGAGAGCCAAGGAGCCTGGGAAGAGAGGGGGCAGGAGGCGGGGCTGAGGCCCCCAGTGGGTGAGAGGAGTCTGGCTGCAGTGGGGAGAAGGTGGGGCTGATGGGTGTCAAGACAGAGGGTGGGGGTAGGTCATGCAGGGCCAGGGCCTCGCGAGGCTTGGATTTTATTTTGTCCAGTGGTGTTCACCAAACGGTGCCCGGCAGGGGACAGTCATTATCAGAGAATGACAGTTGTCAGCTCTTCATCAGTGAGCACTCATTGTGCCCACGACCTTGTAGCGACTCCCTGTTCATCTCCAGTGGGCACGCCCTCTACCTTCCTGGCGATGGGAGGGGGCGTTGCTGGGGGGGCAGGGCAGGGAGGCAGTCATACAGGAGGTCCTGCCCCAGCAGTGGTCTCGAAGCGGCACCTGTCCTCTGGTCCTCCGGGGTGCCCTGTAACCCACATTCCAACTCTTCTCCCTCTGCTGCTGCACAGACCCCTCCCAGCTCCTCCTGGAGCTCTGCCCAGCAAGGCTAGCCTGGGCTCCTCCTGGAGCCCGAGGTGGGGCTAGCCTGGACGTGTGCTCATCATTCCACAGCTGTTCTTGTCTAATATCAGAGCAGAGGGGGAACCCAATGCTGGGGCCGCTGCGAGCAATGACGGGGCAGGGCCCTCTCGGCTCCTTCAGGCCCACACCTTCCTATACTCCCCTGCAGAGCCCCTCTCCTGTATGTCTGTCCATTTCTCTCCAAGGCCTTACTGGCCTGCACAGTTGTCCCTGCTTATGTGGCTCAAGCCAGGGCAGTTCTACCCTCTAACTCTGATCCTTCACACGTCCTTCACCCTGTCCCCATCGGATCAATTCTTCCTGCACCGTTTCACCCTCACCTCCCCCACCTGTAGTCAGAGACCCCAACAGGAGTGGGATGGAGCAGGTGCTACCCAAAGGGATCCAGAGCAAGAGCTGGGGGCACTTCTAACAGATACAGGCTTCCCTGCTGGGCCTAGAAGCTTCAGTGGGATTGGATCGGGTTGAGGAAGATATGTATCAGGAAAGGCACAGAGAGGAGGTGGGATGGGCAGGCAGTACCGAAACTTCTATCCACTCTGTGAGTAGGGCTGGGCTCTGAGTAAGGCTCCGGGCTGGGCAGGGATGCTCAGATGACCAATGACGGAGAACGGAGCCCTGCCCCAAGAGCTCACAGTCCCATGAAGTTACAACATATCCCTGCTGATGCCATACAGGAGGGCACCCCAGGCTGTGCGGGCAGCAAGGGTGACCCTTTTGTTTCTTTGGAGAACATCTGGACAAGATACACATAGAACAGGGCATTTGTGTTGGGGTTCGGAAGGATGTATAGGAGTTGGTAGGAAGGACAAGAACTAAAACTGGAAACGGAGATTTCAGGGAAAGAAAACAATGAGAAAAAGTTATAAAAATAGCCACACAATTTTACTGAGCAGTTTTACTGAGCAGTTTTTTTCTTTTAAAGATTTTATTCATTATTTGACAGAGACGACAAGTAGGCAGAGAGGCAGGCAGAGAGAGAGGAGGAAGCAGGCTCCCTCCTGAGCAGAGAGCCCGATGTGGGGCTCGATCCCAGGATCCTGGGATCATGACCCGAGCCGAAGATAGAGGCTTTAACCTACTGAGCCACCCAGGCACCCCAAAACTGAGCAGTTTTATAATGAATAACTCCCAGTTATTTCTTCCAGAGGTCCCATCATGCTTTGTTCTCCAGGCCAGGGAAGCTGGGCCCAGGGGCTTGCCTATGGGCATGTAGAACTCTGCTCTGTTCTGCTGCCTGGTGCGGGAGGGCAGGGCACTGAAAGGCATTCATTTAAGGTGACCCTGATGGTGAGTTGTTCAGTGTGCAACCCTATGGGCCTGGCTTGCCTCACCTTTTTTTGAGGTGCTGGGGCCCTGGCAGAAAGGCGGTTGGAGGGTGACTGGAGAAGCAGGTTGGTGAGGGCCCCATTAGGAAGGAGCTTATCAGCTCCGTGTAGGAGTCTGAGTCTTGGTCCTGTGGGCAGTGGGAGCCATGGAGGGCTTTAACCAAGAGCAACACCCTCAGCTGCATGTGAGGCTGGAGAGGAAGGTCATCGTGCCGCTTCTGACTTCACCTTCCTATTCCTTGGGTGTAGAGCTGGGCTCCCCCAGGATACCTTCGCCTCATTTTGGGGAGTGTGTGGGGCTTCTCCCCCCTCCCCACCATGTGCCAGAGGGGATGCCATGGGGCACCAGGACAGGAGGATGTGTTTGTCAGGGAACCAGCCGGGGCCACAGGAGCCTAATTATGCAAAATCATTAAAAAGAAGTAAGACATTTCTGGGGATTCAGAGTCCTCCAACCTGAACATAATTAGGGCGGCGGGGGAGAGGTGGGATTGAGCCTATCACAGCGACAGGGGCTCTGGGATGCATTTCTGTAAACCCTTGACAGCAGTAATTACTGTGAATGTCCTGAGTGATTCTGTCAGTTAGAGGGGGGACTCCCTTACCTGTGAATAATGCCCTGGGGGAACGTGTGGCTTGCCCGTGGTGGCCAGACGGGTGTGGGGGAGGGGGACAGGGATTGACACAGAAGATGACCTTCAGCAACCTTTTGCCAAAAAAAAAATAGTGGTTTCAAACATTTCACAGCAATGTGTGAAAAATAAAAAGAACTCCTATGTATAATCTTCCCATGCCTGTCAGCGTCCCTTCCCAGTCATTGTGTGCAGCTCTGGTCCTCTTGGGCTTAAAGAGTCATCAGAAATGCCCACGTGCAGCCAGAGCTGAGGTGACAGAGGGCCATTTGGTGTTTCTGTCTTCCACTATCGATTAGAGCATCCTCTCAGGCTTTGACCTTTGTGGTGTCTTGCTCCTTGAAGCTGGCAGGGGACACGGCACATGGCTCTGTGACATCCAGTGCAGACACTCCTCTGCAATTTTGTTTCCCCCCCACCCCGCCCCCTCTCCACCTACCCTGCATGGCCTGCTGGCTGCTCTGCCGGGTGCAGGGGTGAAGTGAGATGGGCCACCCCTGAGGGTTTGGGTGGAGGCTGGCCAGAGGAAACCTCCAGGGTGGGCCTGGGGTGCAAAGTTGGGGCGAAAGAGGCAGACCACGTTTTATATCTTTATAACTCATCTTTTCTTCTGACCCCTCATGGCAGGAACTGCATCTGCCTGGGACAGGAGGGAGATCGGGGCCCTGGATGGTGGGATATGGGGCTGGGATGAAGCTGGAAAGTAGGATGGGGGACTTTGGGATGGGGAGGGGCTGGCAGGCAGGGCATGCTTGTGAGCCTTTTGGGACATGTGATTGGCTCTCGGCTTCCCTATTTGAGATCTGGGGGCTTGTGGGCCAGCAGAAGGAGCAGCCACTCGGCCGGTTTCCATGGGGACAGCTGGAAAGGTTGTCAGATGTTTAATTCTTTCCAGACGGGCTGGAAGATAGCTGTCAGCCCACCACTACATCCTCTTCCCGGCTCCCTGGGCCCAGCCCAGCTCCTAAGGAGCTAATGCTTGGTTAGCTTGGTTAGCTAAGGTGACGATGCTTGGTCATGTTTGGTCCCCACCCTGCCCCAGGGCCACTGTGGGATCCTATTAGCCAGTGAGGACATTGGTGGGCAAACTGGTGAGACAGCCAGCAACAGACTGGGTCCTGAAGAGCTAGTCCTGCTGTGTGGGAAACTCCGTGTGTCAGGAAGGCTCGGTTCTCAGGGACAGCAGCGCGGGGACGCTGCCTGGGGAGCCACTCACTGGGCCTCTGTCCCCCAATGGGATCGTCTGGTAGCGGCAGCAAGCTGTCACCTTCAGGAGCCACGTAAGCAGCTTCCTGTGTGGAGCACGTGGTCTGAGACCATAAGAGGTGGGGGACAGAGGGCACCTGGGACGCCAGCTCCATCTGGGCAGCAAGATGTGATTTTGCCACAATCCCCGCGGCAGCCGAACCAAACGTGCCTGCCACCAGGGCTCAGCTGCGACTGCCCAGTGCCGCACGGGCAGAGGCCTGGGGCCACAAGCAGGGCCCAGCTTTGTCCAGGACACTGCCCGCTGTGTGTGAGAATGTTAGGACACCTCTGGGTCCTGGCGCTCAGCATCACCAGTAGGTGGCAGCAGAGTAAACCACAGCCAGTGCCGCTCTGGGTTCAAATCCCCACTCGGAAGCTTTCTTCTAGCTCAGCGCCTTGGGCGTGGCTTTTAGCCCTTGATGCCTCAGTGTTCCCGGCTATGAAATGGGAGTGATGGTGGGACTGAGCAGATGTTTTTATCAGGCGGTTAGACGAGGTAATGTGCAGTAGGGCTCTTCACAGAATCTGGCTGAGACTAGATGTTCAATAAACGTTGTTCCAGAAGCTGCTCCTTCCCTTCTCAGAAGGTCTGCTCAGGCCCCCGGCCTGACAGGTGGTCCGTTAGAGGTCTGATGAATGAATGAAGGAAGGACCACTTAGCGAGATCCCAGGATGGAAACAGTTGTTGGTATTCTGGCCCATGGGGCTGAGCAGCCTGGTGATGCCCATCTTTCCTCTGTCTCCACAGTGTTCGAAGAGCCTGAGGACCCCAGTAACCGCTCCTTCTTCTCTGAGATCATCTCCTCTGTGTCGGACGTGAAGTTCAGCCATAGTGGCCGGTACATGCTCACCCGGGATTATCTCACGGTCAAAGTCTGGGACCTGAACATGGAGGCGAGGCCCATAGAGACCTACCAGGTAGGAGCTGCAGCCCAGACAGACCGGAGCCCCTCCCGGCCTCCATCCCCTGTGCCCGGAATCCGCCCCCCCCCACCCAGAGGGGACATCCCTGGCTGCAGAGGTGGCATTCATATCCCCGTATTGGAGGTGAAGACAGTAAGGCTTAGGAATTCAGGCAGTCCATCCCTGGCCCCGAGCTCGGCCAAGAGCAGAAGCGTGAGCTCAGTCCTGCCTCGCGGGGTCAGTAGGTGCTGTCCACTTGCTGGCCTCTGTGATCCGGAGCCCAGGGGAAAAAGGGTGAGCATCAACCTCGGCCCAGTTCGAGGGTTCAGGTGACTAAAGGTGCAGACGTGGTCCCTCCTTGGAGCCAGGGTCTATAGCCCAGGTTAAAGCGGGAGAAGCCCTGCTCTCCCCCTACGCCCTGGGGAGCACCCTTCCTGAGCGTGGGGCTGGGATAGGGGGCATACTCTGTTTCTAGATCCTTAGCCATAAGCCGTGGAAACCAGGCACTTCAGCTAAAGCAGGGGACCCCCCCCCCCCCTGCAGAAAGGCATTATCCATCCATGAGCCATGAGCCACCCAGATCTCTTAGGGGTGGAAAACAAAATTCTTGGGATGTTAGAGCAAGACTCTACCAGAAGCCCCAGGCAAACCCTCACTATGTCACCAAGTACTAGGTGCCTACAGGGGGTCACACACTTCTGTTCGTTACCTCACACACTTCTGTTCGTTACCTCTGTTCCTTATTGTCCCCGCAAAGGGAGTGCCATCAGCTCTACTGGGCAGGAAGGGGACCTGGGTGCCAAGAGGCCAGGACTGTTGGGACCTGCTTTGCAGCTGGACAGTGAAGGATGCAGAGCCCCCGAGCCCCTTTCCTGTCCTCCCTCCCTGCTGGGACCTAGGGTAAGGGGTGTCCTGGGAGGCAGGGTGGGTGGGGCTCACTGGGAAGGGAACAGAGCTTCGGGGAGAGACTGGGAGCTCAGTCTGGAGGCCATATGCCCACAGGTATATCTGATCCCTTCAGACCCTTCGCTGAGCTTCTACCCCTTCCTGGGAAGGGCTCATGGAAGGTCTGTCATGGCTCCTGGTGGCAGCCCCATTGTGAGCCACGTGTTTACCAGAGGTCCTGCCCAGTCCTCCATTTGTGTCCCAGGCCTCTCCCACTCCAGGGAGGGATCAGCATCTCCTCTGACCCTCAGGAGATGGCAGAGTCTGGAGATTGGGGCAGACATGACCCAGTCCCAGCTCAGGTGCAGGAGTGACCAGCCCCTCCTGGAGCCAGGCTGGGAAATGACTGTCTCAAGGTCCATGGGGGCCCTCAGCCTTCCGAGGCCCGGAGTCAATAAAGGCCCAAAGACCCTGAAACTAGGTGCTATGTTTAATACAGGTGTCTTGCAGGGAGATCACCTATAACCTCCAGAGAACCTCAGAGCATGTGAGGGCCCACTAAAGTGGGAGGAGACTATTCTGGAGACAAGGCTGAGAGCTGGGTGCTTGGCTTCTAGCCCGCTGGTCTACTGATTCTAAAATGACAATAGTTACATAAAACCAACACAGTGACTAACATTTTTGGCTGTTACACTCTAGAGTCATCTCAGCTCAGTTGTGGTCGGCTGACTCTCAGTGTTGAATACATAGGGACTTCTCTCCCTTCAGAAGAAGTCTTGAAGGGGGCATCCAGGAACAGCAAGTGGCTCCAGGACCTCCTTGGGATCCTTCTGTGATCTGGCTCACCGTCATTTGTATATCCGTTCCCTGCCTTCATGTGCATTGCCTCATGGTGGCAAAATGGCTGCCATACCTCAGGAACTATGCCTTCATTCCAGGAAGGAAATAGGAAGGATGTGAAAGTCTATACTGGTTGGGTCTGTTGGATATTTTCTTGGGAGCACAGACGCTTTCCCAGAACACTCCTCAGAAGACTTCTTGTAAGTCGTTGGCTGGAATGGGTCTGTGACCAAGCTGGGGAATGAATAGTTTCACGGCCTCTATGTTTGAGGAAGGTAGGGGAAAGGGGATGGGGATGAGTGTTGCATGAGCCAGCCCTTAGCATGCACTGCCTTGAGCTGAGTCCTTGGCACACTTTTCCTCTCCTAAAGCCTCATGGCTGTCCAGGAAAGTGGGGCCAGTGTTCTGTTGATCCCATTTTATTTGGAGAAAATGGAATTAAATGGTATATCTGCAGGAGGAGAGCTGGCAAACCCCAACGCCTGATAGGGCTTTCCCTGGAGCCCATGCTCTTCCTTGCTCCGCCACCAGAGGGCTGGGTGTGCTGACCTTGCAGGACGGGGAGAGGGAGAACAGTGCATGTCAGTGCTCGGACCAGTGCCTCAGTGAGGCTGCTGGGACCGCCCAGGGAGCAGAGTGCACAGAGCAGAGCAGACCTGGAGGGGTTGAACACGGGCCCCTGAGAGTCTGTCTGTGGCATGTGGCATGAAGCTAGGCACCATTTATCCCCATTCGTCTGAGCTGTCACACATAATCGGCAGGTGTGTTCTGTGCTGGGCTAGACCCTGGGCTCAGGGAGAAGTAGGAGCCGCAGCTTCACCCTCCAAGGTCCTGGGCAACAGGCACATAGTGAGCCTTGGCGTGGTGTGGCCACAGGCCAGGGACTCCCTAGGAGGGGGAGGCTCCCTGAGGCCGGCACCTGTGTGAAAGAAACAGTGGGGCCCTCCTGCGTCAGTTTCCCCTTTTTCTCAGGGACGCACAAGCAGGCCAGTGTCCCATCAGGGGCAGCCTGGCATGATTCCTTCTGCTGATCTCTATGCCGTCTTTCCCCTGGCCTTGCAGGGTCCCCATCCCCCACGTTCACCTGGGTTGGGGGGCTGCCTAACCCAATGGCTCCAGCCCACATTTGGGTCATTCCCTGGTGTCACAGAGCCCTGCCCTCTGCTTCCCTCCTTCCAGGTCTTGGAGATGCACAAGTCCTTCCACCCCCACCCCCCCTGCCTCCTCTCTTGGGTCCCGCAGCACAGCCCTCTGGGCCTTCCTCTTTCTGCCTCTCGGCCTCCTTCTCAGCCCATTGCAAGGCTCAGCCTTCTCCTTTGAGCCTCTGGGTAGGGATGCAAGCCCATCCTCTCCCCACTGAACCCTCCCCCAGACCAAGAGCCTTGCAGCATCTGGAGGGCCACAAGTTGAGTCTCTAACCCACTCATTCATTCTAAAAAGTACATCGAGCTCCTGTGATGTACCAGGCCCTGTGAACCCCACTGGCAAACTGTGAGGAACAAGACAGATCCTGCCTCGAGGGGCATCCATTCCTACAGGAAAGATGGCCAGAAGCCAAGCAAATAGACACAATAATCACAGGCTGCAAAAAGTGTAACAAATAAAGCAAACCAGAGGCTGAGGCAAAGAAAGTAAGGGTGCTAGAGTCTGAGGGAGGTGAGGGCATCAGCCATCTGTGGGGAAGGTGCTCCCAGAGGAGGGAACAATAAGTGCAAAGGCCCTGAGGCAGGCTTATGGTTGATGTGGCCCAGGAATGGTGGGGAGCCAATTGGAGCAGCAGTATGAGCAGGGGAAGAGAAGAAGAGTCTGAGGTCAGAGAAGTCACTGGGGGCAGAGCCCAGGGGGTTTGTGAGTCCTGGAGGGTCTTGAACAGCAGTGTGGCACGATCCAGCTTGGTTTCTTAGGGGTCTCCCTGGCTGCCCGTGGAGAGACACAGGGGCTGGCAGGCACAGGAAGACACAGGGAGAGCGGTCAGGAGGTGTTTGCCGTGATCTGGGAGGTGGCCTTGGAGCAGGTAGCAGCACTGGACCTGGTGAGAAGAGGCTGGGCTCTGGATCTCTCTGGATTCTGGACCAGCAGCATGAGGGGTGGGACTGACAAGAGGTGTGGGGAGGGATGCTGTTGGTGGTGGCCTTTGTATGGGGAAGGATGGGGAACACTGGGGGGCCCGGGGGCTCAGTGGTGGGCAGCCTCGGTGGGCCTCTTGCCGTTCTCTTGGCAGCTGGATGGCCTGCTGTGTGCTTTGTCATCAGCGGACGGAGAGGAGCACATGGGAGTCCAGGCAGGGGTGGGGAGGGAAGGGCTGTGAAGCCCCCTTCCTGGGTGGGGGGGGAGTCACTGTGTGAGATTAGGGTGAAACTTCGGAGGGGGAGGGGGTCCACACAAACACAGAAAGTTGGGGGACAGGAGCCGCAGACACCCCTAACACTCCAGAGGGGACAAGACGGCTCAGCCTGGGGACCCAGGGAGGCGGCCGGTGGGGCACCCTTCCTTTTAAAGATGAGTAAGAACTTCCTAGACAGAAAAGGATGAACACCTCCTTTTATCTTCCTCTCCCTTTCCATCCCTTCCCCCCTCCCCTCTCCTCCTCCCCTGCACTTGACCCCTGGCTTGTGGCCTGAGTCACTGCCCAACAGGAGTTGAGCACATATTTCTGTCTGTCCCTCCAGAGTTAATCAGGGTCCCAAATACTTAGGGGTGCTTTGCCCCCATTTGTCTGCTTGGAGGGTCTCACCGCTCCCTCTGTAGGTGGGAAGCCTAAGGCTCGCAGAGGTTCAGTGACTCTCTGGGTCACACAGGCATTCAGGACTTGGGTCACCGCTGTACCCTCCCTCGCCCCACTTGGGGCAGGACCCCATCCCCAGCAGGGAGCAAGCCCCCACAAGGCCCTCTGGGGGTAGAACGTGTGGGATCAGGCTGCTGGGAGGTGGACGTGGGCCACAGGGACATCACCATCTCTCCCGTGGTGGCAGGTGACTCTGGTAGAGGGTCCTGGTCTTCCAGTTATAGGCTGTGTGACTTTGGGCCATCCTCTCTGAGAGGCAGTGCCTCATCCCCAAAACAGGACAGGTGATGCCTGCTGAGCTTGTGTTCAAGAGGCCCTAGGGCATCCTCCTCCCCTTTCTTCCATGATTTGTGCTCATGGTGACTGTCCTCGGAGGATAGGACCCCTATACTAGGCAGTCTCCTCAGGTTGATCCCACAACAGCCCATGAGCTTTGTGCTTTTATCACTCAAAGGAGGAAGAAACCAAAGCTCAGAGAGGTATAGTCTCTTGTCCAGGATTACACAGCAAGGGCAGGGGTGGAGCTGGGATTTGGTCCATACAGTATGGTTCCCTTTGTCACGGTGACTGTCCCCTCTCTGACCACAGCTCAGGGATCGCCTGTGACAGGTTGTGGGGCCTTCTAGGTGAGTGGGGCTGAGTCGGGAGGGCCATCCGGACCCTCAGGGAGACCCTTCTGGCTGCAGGGCCAGGATCCCCTCCCACCCCGCCCTAGCTCACCCTGCACCTTCTCTCACTAGGTCCATGATTACCTTCGGAGCAAGCTCTGTTCCCTGTATGAAAACGACTGCATCTTTGACAAGTTTGAATGTGCCTGGAACGGGAGTGACAGGTACCCCGGGCCTGGGACAGAGGCCCCGCGGCTGGGGAGGGCCTTGGCTGCTGGCCCAGCATGGTGCGAATGTGCCGTTCATGAGCCTTGGTGAACAAAGGTGTTGAGGGGTCCCTGGGCTCAGCCCCTCCACTCTGGGGTGGGATAGGGTGCCACAGGTCCCTGACTACACCCGCCTCCAGTCAGTCCCAGGTCCCTAGCCTCATGGCCACTTTCCTGGGGGGGGGGGGGGGGTTGGGGTGAGGGAATGTTCCTCTCTGGGGTGGAGAGCACATCTCACAGCCCCACCCATGCAGGAAATGGCCTAAGATGAGCTCCTGACTCCCCATTGTTGGCCTGGCCCAAGGCAGGTGCAGGCAGGAAGTCCTAAGCTGAGACCATAGGGTAGGGTGGGGAGGAGGGCCCAGAAACCACAGGGATGGGCCCGAGAGGAAGCCACCTGCATGCAGGCTGGCCCCACGTGGGGCTGGGCCACCGTGTCTGGGCATAGGGATCCCTTGGAGTTGCTGCTGACATTCTGGGGCTCACACGGCCCAGGGGGTCTCTGCGGGTCACACGGGGTCTGTCAATAACACTTGGAAAACCTGGGTAGAGGCCCTGGCTTGAGAGCAGGCTGACCCAGAGGGTCAGAGGGGACACCCTGCATCCTCTCCAGGCCTGCACTCAGGCCAAGCCCAGACACCTCCAGTGAGGACGGGGCCTGAGCTACAGACCCTGACATATTGGGGGCTCCCCAATGAGCACTGGCAGTGGGCTTTGGGGTGCGGGGTACATTAGAATCTCAGGAGAGGGACATACTGCTGGCCAGAGGGGATTCCAACGCTGCTGTGTGTGTGTTTTCTGGGGGTTCTCCACTGGCTGTGACCGCTGCATGCCCTTCCTCCACGTGACCACCAGGCGGCACTCAAGCACAGGCGATGCCTGGCTCCCAAGCCACAGGAGCTGCCAAGCTTGTCCTGGTTGGTGCCCAGCCTGGAGCTAGACTCTCTTGCCTCTCATGCCACTTCCTACCATGCGCTTTACCCCTGGGGGTCCCGTCACTCCCTTCAGTGGTTCCCCCTCCACAACCAGCTCTGCTCCCTGGTGTCACTGCACCTAGCTCACTCCAGCTGTCACCTCAGATTGTTGACTCAACTGAAGGTTGCCTCCTCCAGGAAGCCCTCAGAGCCCTCTCCATCTTGCCCTGCCTCCCCCAGCCTCCTGAGTTTGGGGGGGGGGGGTGGGCTTCAGCAGGGCCCTTCCCTGAGAACCATTCCTCATGCCCTCTTTCCTTCCGCTTCCTTGCTTGGGGTGTCCTGTCCCAGACCTAGCCATCTGTGTTTTGGCATTTATCATGTTTTCTCCTTTTTTTGCCTTCCCTGTTGGATAGGGTGCCCTTAAGGGTGTGACTGGGGCCCAGCCCATCCTGAGCCGCTACCTCGGGGCCTCAAGGGTGTCTAGTCAGTGGCTATTAATGTTCCGGGAGGCATAGGCGTGGGCCGCCTCTTCCCGTCATCCTGAATACCTCCTCCAGGAAGCTCTCCTTGATCTGTTCTGCCTAGGACAAAGGGATTTGGGTCAACCAGGCGTCTCCCAGTTGTAGAAGTCAGACAAGCCTAAGCTCGTTCTGGGCAGGTGCAGGCAAGGCTACCCCAGGGCTCAGGTGTACCCTGGGGCCATCGCTTTCTCTGTTGTCATCTCTGTGCCTCCCTGCTTCTCACACACTAGCCCCGTCCGGTCCTGCAGCTCCCCTCACTGCTTGGAAGATGTTCCCGCGTAGTTCCCTGGCACTGACCTCACCTCCCACAGCCTGCCCCGCGCCTACTGGAAGTTCTCCTGGAGAGTCCTATCGGCTTGGTTCAGGTTACATGCTCACTTTTTGAGCCAGTCCGTGTGGACACAATTATTGCATACCCCACTCGGCCAGCAGGGGCGCATAGATCCCAGAGCTCCACAGTCCCTCAGCTGTCCCCAGTGCAAAGGGCCCTGGGGACCAGAGTGGTGACTGACATCCCCACGTGCAGATGAAGAAAATGAGGGGCCCAGAGGTGAAGCAACCTGCATAGACACAGTCCGGGGCAGGGGCTTTTCTCTGTTAAGGGAACCTTCTGGAATGTAAGGACTGGGACATCCTGTCCTGGCGTGGTTTGCGGCATGCTGGGACCTGGTGCTCTGAGATGAGAGAGACCTTCCTCCCTGCACGTGGGGAGGGGGCTCCCTCTTCCGCCCAGCTGTGTGGGTTGCCAGGGACTTTAGTGATGTCACTCCACCTTTCCCTCTGTGGATCAGAAGCTTGCGGGGGCGGGGTGGGCTTCAGCAGGGCCCTTCCCTGAGAACCATTCCTCATGCCCTCTTTCCTTCCACTTCCCTGCTTGGGGTGTCCTGTCCCAGACCTAGCCACTGGGGCTTCAGGCCAGGAGGATGATTAGAATCAAGAAATACCTTTTGGAGTTTCCTGGGCCCCACACTGTCCTGTTTTACCAAGAATCCCATGCTCACCAGGAGTTGGGGGTCCTCATTACCCCCATGTTATTGTTGATTGTTGGAAAAACCTGCATGGAGATTGAGGGGGAAGCATGTTAGAGACAGAGGTAGAATTTGAACCCGGGTGGGCTGGCCCGAGTCCCCACCCACAATACTGGGCTGGGGGTATGCCTTCATCGTTTAGGCCCAAGTAAAGTGCATGGAGAGAGAAAGGCTTCTGACCCCGTGTTTTTACAGTGAGGCCAGTCACCAGCCCCTGACCACCCAGTGCCTGGGGCTGCCCCGCTATGTTCATGACCCCAGTCTGATCTCCACGGCAGCTGCTCTGGGCCCAGGGAGGGGAGGCCTTGGCCCCATGGGGATCTCTGACTCACCTTCCAGCGTGGGTGTTGGAAACCACAGCTGGGCCCTGGCCCCAAGCTCCTGAGTGGGCCCCCAAGCAGGCCTGCTGTCGGTTTTATGAGCTCCCCGGGTGGGTCTGCCGCCAACAGCTGACCCCTCTCCTCTGCAGGCTCTGGGAGTGACCACCAAATAGGGCAGCCGGTGCAGGGCAGAGGTCGCAGGGTGAGGCCGGATGAGGGAGGGGCGTCACAGCTGCTCACCCTGGAGGAGGAGGAAAGTCCTCCTCTTGCTGGCATCTCAGCAGTGTCCCCTGAGTCCCAGGCTGGGCACGGCAGGTGACGAGGAGGGAGAGGAAGAGGAATGACCTTCTAATAAAGCGTGGGGCCAAGGGCATCTGGGCTTATCAGCGCTTCCTACCTGTGCATTTGCTGCCTACCTGGCAGGTGCGGTCCTTCCCTGGGACCCGGCCTGTGACAGAGGCTGACACCAGAGGACACCTGCTGTGGGAGTGAAGGGGGCATCTGGCAGGGCCACAGGCGGGTCCCCACCCCTCGCCCTTCTCTGCTGAGCCAGACAGCCCTGATGGGTTGCTGTTCTGGGTCGGGAGGTCAGAGTGCATCCCAACTGGTGACCCCGAGGTCTGAGTTTCCCCCTCTGCAGGGTGTGGGGCAGAGTCTGTCCCTAACGTGCTTCCTGTCTGGGCAGCTATGAGCCTGGGATCTGCAGATTTCAGTCTTGGGACCGCCGAGAGCACAGGGCACCAGGGACATAGCAGAGATGGGACCCGTTACCTGTGTGGCAGGACCCTGTGTCCTGTGCCTTTTGCAAGGCACAGACCAGAGCAAAGCTCAGAGGAAAGCCCTGGGCAGGAGGGGAGTGGGTGCGGGCCCATCGGGAGAAGGGTCTGGGGATAGCCTTCTGGAGGAGGTGCCCTCAAGTCTCAAGAAACCAGTAGGAATTTGCCCACAGAGGGTGGAAGGGCACTGGGGGAGAGGGAATAGCATGGCAGAAACCTCAGGGAAGGAAGGGCAACTGATGTGACCATAGCTCGGTGTTGAGGACAGAGGTTAAGTCTCAGGGCAAACAAGTGCTCTTGGGCGTCCCTGGGGTGGGTACAGGGGATGATGGGCTTGGGGGCTGGGCTGGGGGCCAGAATCAGGGGGACAAGTGAGCAGGCTGTTACAGCTGTCCCTCTGGGCCAGCAACAAGGGTGATGTGGACGGTGAAGGTAGAGGAGAAGGGCTAGAGTCAGACGACCATCAGTGCATTTAAGAATGGACAGGAGCTGGGCCGCGTACACCCTTGGGGGTGGCCATGCAGGCCGGGGTTCCCATCTAGGTGGAACATTCAAGAAAACATACCCCTTTTTCTGGAAAGCAAGAGATGTGTGCAGAAGCTCCCCAGTGGGCTCGTCATCTCCTGGGCTGCACGAGGAGCTGACAATGAGCAGGCCACCTTGTCCCTGAATGTTCCCTCATTATTGCAACAGTTAGCCAACGAGCCCCTGGCAGCCCCCCTGCCTGTCAGCCTTGGGACTCTGGCACTGGGCCGTGGAGTGGCCGCTCTGGCCCCTCCCCCCAGGCCTCGGTGGCCACGCTGACATCACCTGTCCCTGGCCCCCCACTCTGTCCTCTAGCATGGGCCTTCGAAAGCCCCAAACATGGGCGCTCCACGGGCTGGGCTGCCGGGAGCCCCCTGGACCGACTGGCGTCCCTAGGTCTCCAGTGGGCTCCCTGAGGCATGACTTTCCCTGGGAGAGCAGCTCTGGGTCCCTGACTTTGTTGCCCACACTCTCCTTCCCATGGCGGGTCTCAGCTGTGAGCCTCAGTCTGAGGGAAGGCACCCGGGTGATGCCCTGGCCCGGCCCAGGGTCCTGTCGGCTGTGGTGGCCAGATGCCCGGATCCCCAGGGGCTGCCTGCTGGTGTGCCTGCCAGCCCTGGGGGCAGCCCTGTGACCTGTGGGCTTGGGTTCCAATGACGGAGTCACCAGCCTGCTCCGCATTCTCACAAAGAATCCATGCTACATGAGAGAGGGCTCATGGGTGGGGGGGGGACCTGGGGGGACATCTGAGCCAACCCGGCCTTCCTGGGATGAGCTGATGTGCGAGGAGAGAAGGGGAGCTTACTTTGGGAAGGTGGGAGCAAGAGGGCCGCTCCCCACACAGCATAGCCCTGCACCTCCCCACAAGCCACTTCTTTGTCTCTACAAGCAACGGCTTTGTCCCCCCTACCCCCAGACTGAGGTTTCAGAGGCAGAGTTACAGAACAGAAGAGAGTAGACCCATCCTGCCTTCACCTCCAGAGATGTGACAGATCTCCCCAAAAGGCAGAATGGCCTGGCCGCACCCCTTCCCCGGGCACAGCTGCAGAGAAGCCATTCTGTCCCCTTCCCCCCACCACCCAGGGTCAGGTGCAGGGGGTGGGGGGTGCTAGGCAGCCTTCTGCTCTCCTAGGACTCCTCCCAGGGGTCTTTGTGAAGGCCTGGGACCCTTCTGCTGCGTTCCCTCATATCTGCATATGCTCCTAGAGCACCTGTGGACGGGGGTGGGGAGGGCACTTCTGAACTGGCAGGTGTGGCAGTGAACAAGAGAAGCTTCTGGTCCTTCCTTCCCTGCTGTTTACAGAGCATTTGCTAACTTCTCCCCAAGCCTCAGGCCCCGGGGGCTCCACTTGGTCCAGTTCTGTTTGGCTGCGGCTGAGGGTTGGCATTCGCTCCTCCAATGAGGCCAGGCCAGGCCCTGGGACTCAGACCAGACACATTCACCCCGGGCAGCCGCAAGCACTTGCCCACAGTGGTTAGTGCCACAAGGTGTCCCCCCGCCTGCCCCTCGGTCTGTGTCTCTGTCAGCTTTTCTCCCCTCACCCCTCAGGCCTGGTCACAAAATCTCCAAATGTTCCAGCCCCAGGGCTTAGCACTTTCCCTGTGGTTCCCTTAGAATCTTCCAGAACATTTGTGCATAATCTCTTTATGGAGCTCTTCTCCAATCACCCACTCAGTCTGTGCCCTCTGCCCTCTGCTGGGGTCCAGGGGACCCCCGCCTGGGTCTACCTGGACACCCCAGGAATGTTGCAGAATAACTGCTTTTGGGAGGAAGTTTTCCATCTGCACTGCCCCCCAAGCACCCCACACACAAGGTCTCGCAACACAAGGTCGCAACACAAGGTCTGACAAAGCAGTTTGGGCAGCAGGGCGAGGAGACACCTGATGCCGGCATGGCAGATTGTAGACTCTGGTGCAAAGCCTCGCCTCATGGGTGTGGGCCATCAGGACCACACGCCTGGGGTGGGCGGGAAGGCCCTGAAGCTGCTTGTGGGTGGGAACCCAGGGCCTCTGCTTTCCTCCGGGGAACTGATGGCCCAGGTTCACCAGGCCTCCCAGAACACGAGATCCTTCCTGGGAAGGATTGGAACTCCAAGGGACCACCCTCTCAGTGAGAAAGGAGTTAGACGGTTGTCTGTCCAGCCCCTGACCTCTGCCGAGGCGATTGCTCCCCTCAGGCGGGTCCAGGAGCCAGGCGGCTGCGAGGTTGTCCCCACTGTGCACTCCCCTCACTGCCATCTAGAAGGGGCTGACCCTGAGATATGACCCATAGGCAAGGGGACAGTGTGACTCCTGATCACAGCGTTCTGTTCCCGGCTCCAGTAGAGATGCTATGGGGAGGGAGGCCCGGTTCTACTCTTCCCGCATCTGTTTGCCACCCCACATTCTCCACACGCTCCAAGAAGCGTGTAACCTTCAGCCTGTGACTCAGCATCATCTGCTCCCCGCCACCCCTGCCCAGATCTCCATGAGCATCTGACCTCCCACAGCCCAGGGGCCTGATACGAGAACGTCTCCTGGTCTCTCTGGGGGAACATCTGTCTCCAGCATCTCCCTGCCCTGCGTTGTTCCCCTGACTTGGGTGATCCTGAAGACATGGTGTATGTGCAAAACCCTTGCTAACTAGGGGTCCATGGAGCTCTGTCTCGGAGCAGTGACACCTCCAAGAAGCACGTTCAGCTTCCAAAGGGAGAAAGGAATTCCAACTGTATGCACCCGCTGAAGAACGTTCTAGGGCACCTCATTTCCCAGAGTCCCCTCCCTCCCTCCTCAGTTACTTTGCTCCCCCGCTCCCTGCCTGGCTGCTCCAGGGCCTCTCCTGGGCCAAACGCCAAAACCCCTTCTCTAGGCCCAGGCCCCATAGCTGGCACTCTGGCGGTCCCAGCTCCCACCGTGCAGACTGACCGCCACCCCCCAGGACCCCCCTCTCCTTGGGGGAGGTGGGGGAAGAGAAACGGAGGGGATCACCAATGTCAGATTCTCTAGCAGGACACGGGGCTGAGTGAACACCTACACAGCCCAGGGTGCAAAGGGCATTTCGTCACTCAGCTACTCAGAACAGGAGGGTGCTGGGACACCATGGTGAAGGGCGCGGCAGGTGGGGATGGGGCAGCCCTGGGGCGGCCTTGGAGTCTGCAGTTGGGCGGGGCTTCTGTGTTGATTTGCCCTCCGCTTTCCCGCTTTCCCTCTGCTGGCGCATCGTCTCTCTGGGAGGCCAGGCCTCTCTCCTGGAGGAAAGGGAGAGTACAGGAGAACTTTCTCCATGGTGTCTGGCAGAGTGTCAAGGGGTCTTGGCTCTGGGCCGCAGAGCCTGCGAGGAGTGAAGGTGGGAGGTGGGGACTGGGACCCATCTCTGCCCCCCGGGAGGTGGGGTGCTGTAGCCCCCAGGTCTGTCCCTGGAAACGTGGCACGTGTCCCCACTCTGTGTCCTCCCCGTCTGACGCCCGTCCTCCTCCTGCCAGCGTCATCATGACCGGGGCCTACAACAACTTCTTCCGAATGTTTGACCGGAACACCAAGCGGGACGTGACCCTGGAGGCATCGAGGGAGAGCAGCAAGCCCCGGGCTGTGCTCAAGCCACGGCGCGTGTGCGTGGGCGGCAAGCGCAGGCGGGACGACATCAGTGTGGACAGCCTGGACTTCACCAAGAAGATCCTGCATACGGCCTGGCACCCGGCCGAGAACATCATCGCCATCGCGGCCACCAACAACCTGTACATCTTCCAGGACAAGGTGAACTCCGAGATGCACTAGGTGGGTGCAGAGCCCCGTCCGGGACATGACCGCCGAGCGGCCTGGCCAGGCCGCCTCAGCTGGCCACGCTCTCTGTTTGGAAACAGGAGTCAGGAGGGTTCACAGCCACCGACCTTGAAATGGGCGTGATCGTTGCCTTGGGGTCCTGGCCCTTCATTCCCGTCCTTAACCGTGTGCTGCCTGCTCCACGATTAGGACTTGGACTTCTCCAGGCTCACACTTCACTTCTTCCAGCAGCCACTATGAGGGAAAGCAGGTGCCCTGGGAACACACCCCCCCTGCCAGGGGGCCCCAGATCAGGGCTCTGGGGACAGAGGATGAACTCAAACAAGCCAGCCAGGGATTCTTTTGATTATCAGTGGAGCAATTTCCACTATCTCAGAGCCGAGGGTCTTCCCTTGGCTTTTTGGATCATGAATTCATGCTGAGAATTGGCAGGTGCAAGCTGCTCTTTTAGGTTAAGTCTTTCAATACCCCAAGTCCGGTGTTTCCGGAGAGGAGAGGCGGGCAGTGAAACCCGCCTGTGCGTGTGCCTGTCCTCCTCACCATGTCCCCAGCCTTTGCTGAGCGTGGGCCAGGGGCCAGACATGGTGCTCGGCCCATTAGGTACGTGCGTGGATTCAGTCCCCACTCCGCAGGGCTCTGCTGTCCCGCATCAGGGTCACTGGGCACCTCATGGGAGCTCACAAGGGCTCTGTCTGTGACCCTGGAAGGTGGGTGTCTGTTCACTTACTCCGTTCACTTACACCAGCCCCTCACTGAATGCTGGGCTTTGCCAGGTACCAGGGACAAACGGTGAAGAATTGTCCTTCCCGCTCTGCACACGAGGCAGTGGGCCCGGACAGCATGAACAGTCGGTCCAAGGCACGCACTGACCAAGTGGTAGAATCAGGAATCCTGGGCAGGTCTTCACGCACACCACCCGCTTTCTGACTCACCACGTCGGCTACTCGCATTAAAGCAGCGTTCTTGTGTGAAAGGTTCTGGAAACACCCCTTCATCTTGGGGGGCTGGACAGAGCACATGGGTGATGACGAGGGTCCAACGGGGCAAACAGAGCCGCAGCATGGAGAATGGAGAAGACCCTGGTGGTGCCAAGCTCTGTGTGGTGACTTCAGACGCCCCCCCACACCTTGGGGGCGCCTCATTGCACCCATCTCTCTACCCCAGCCCCTCATTCGGGTGCACTGAGCTGCCTCCAGGAGGAACTTGCATGTTAGGACCATTTCAAGATACATTTTCATTAATGACCTGGCCTCGGAGGACTCTTTCTGAGGGCCACAGAGAATGCCATGCTCCTGCTGTGCAGATGTGGATACCGGCTCTGCCCACCCTGCCCAGTCGTCCTCCCCGCGTGTGATTACAGTGAACCACTGGCTGTGCGTGGCATTCAGAGAACAGAGCGTGGAGCCTGAAGCCAACATTTTTTTTTTTTTTACAATATGTAACCCAACCCAGGAAACAGACCCACCCGAGATTTTTCTCAGTGGACAACGGTATACTGTCGTGTGTGTCAAAGCACAAAACGCATGTGCATTCACTTCCAGCCATATGATATTTACACAAGAAAATGGGTCCATTATTTCGTTTTGGGGTTTTTTTGTTTTTGTTTTTCAAATCAACATGAATGAAGAATGTTTGTTTCTCTATCACTGTAAAATCCAGGTGACCTGGACAGTATTATATGTACATAATCTATTCTAATTAAAATTAACAATCACAGGATTGGATTCCTTTTTTTCTCCCTTTGTAAAGAGGTTCAAGAATGTGGTACCTTGTATAGAAATCTTGTTGAAGCCAAAATCCAGCTCTGAGGGCCTTACACAATTACACGGATATTTGGCACAATCCACTTCCCTTTGTGATTCAGACGCTAAGAGAAGACTTTGCCTTTGCAGCTGGAGGTTACTGTCAGATCATAGAGTTCACACTATCTACAGAGTACACCTCTTAACACTGCGTTCAAAGGAAGGTCTTAATACAGTTCCTGGTTCTTTACTCCTCCTTTACACTTTGGATACCAAACCAAAAAGGAAAAGAAAGAAAGAAAATGATCTTAGAGGAAAAGCATGTCTTCAGATCCCTGAAAATCATGATGTCCAAAGCAAGTTGTGACTAATGACACATGTTGGGGGGGGGAGGGGCAAGACTAGTCACAGAGATGGGCCAGTAAGATAGTCACTCTGCTTCTTACTCTGTTTAAATTTTCTGCTCTTCTTGAATGTATGAGCGTTCACATAGTCATTGTGAAGTTGTTGGGTTGTTCTGTTTTTATTCTAATACTCCAAGGACTGAGCTCTTGGTGGCGTTGGGTACGTAGTGGTAGGTAGACAGACCTGATCACTTTGGATTCTATAGCTCATGGGTGCATTCTGATTTTCTTCGGTATCTCAGATTATCCAACTGTTGAATAAAATTATAAATATGTTAATACCAGCTTTTTCAAATAAAATAACAAATGTTACATTGAACACGAGACTCAGAATGCCATTTGTTGCGAATGAGGCCAAGCCCAGGGCGGTGGGTACTGGTTCATCTCCAGGCTCTGTGACCTTTAGCTCTTAAGGCAGTTTTTAACCTTTCTGAGCTCTGATTTCACCTCTGGAGAAATGGAGCTAACTGCATGAATCGGACAGTGTCAGCAAAGCCATGTCTGGCGCATAAGCTCTCAATAAGTGATCATTGTTTTGCCCCTTTTTTGGTTTTGTTTTGAAGCAGGTGCACATAGCCCACCGTGATTTCCAGTATTCTCATTCTGTTTTGATCTTTTTCACCCCCAAATCAGTGTGAGGGTATGGTACAGATGAGGACATGCAGGTCCAGGGAGGTTAAGGAATTAGCTCGAGGTCATACAGCTAGCATGTGCTGGAGTGGGTTTCAAGCTTGGCCTATGTTAGTCCTAGAGTGTCCCTTCCTCCCCAGCAGCACCACCCCACAAGTGCCTCGGGTCCCAGGGAACAGGACCATGGGAGGAGAGGCATCATAGGGCATCTGATTGGTTCTAGAATCCAGAGGAGCCCATCCTGGCCTGCTACAGTGGCTGAGATGAGCCAAAGGATATGTGGGGCTTTGTGCCCCACCCCCCACAGTTTCTCAGCACCCCTCCTGGGAGCCCCAGCCCTCCCCCATCCCCTTTGCAGAGGGCACTTTATGCTTCTGATGCAGCAGGAGGAAGGCAGATGCTGTTTGGGTGGGTCCTGCCGGTGGGGCACTCATTGGCTAAGTTCTTCATGACCCTGGACAGAGTGTCGGGGGGGAGAAAGCTCCCTGGCTGTGCACCCTGGGACTGGGCTGCTGTCTCTGAACCACTTGTGTATCTGGGGGGCAATGCCACTTCTCAGTGTTGCTGGGACAACTGACACAATAAGGAAACTGCAGCACTGAGTCATGTGGGACTGTCACCGGGCTGCACGTACACTGTCTCACACGTGTTACCATGTCAGACCCACGCACTCGTCTGTGCTTCATGTCATCTCTTTTCCAGGGGAGAAGGGAGTCCCGTTGTTATACCCACTTTACAGATGCAGAACTGGGGCTCAGAGAGCTGAAGTGATTTGACTTGGGCCCAAATTCACAGGACCAAGGAGTGGTGGAGTCTGGATTCAAACTCAGACAGTGAATGCGCCAGGCACATGGCAGGTGCTCAGAGGATGGTCAGGGACGCCATGGCCTCATCTCCACCAAATCCAGGTGCAGGCAGTGCTGACTAAGCACCAGGTCTGGGCCGTGCACACGTGACCCTGAGATGAGAGGTTACCCCAGGTCATCAGGCGGGACCCATCTGTTCCATGAGTCCTTGTCAGCAGAGAACCTTGGGGGGAACAGAGACCAGGGATGGAGGGTCAGATGTGGCAGGAAGGTCCTGCCGGCCATTGCTGACTCTGAAGATGGGGGAGGGGCAGTCCACAAGCCCAGGAACACGGGTGTCCCGCCGGCTGGGAAGGACCAGAGTGGATTCCTCCCCAGAGCCTCGGCAGGACACCACCCAGTTGACACCTGGCCCTTACAGTCTTGATTCCCCAAAGTAGTTATCTGAATCCCAGAAAATTTAGGACACCTGCCTAAGGCCACCACCCACAAGCTAAGGACCATGCTAGTGACCACTGATGGCTACCAGCTCTGTGCAGGCACTGCGTTCAGTGCTTTGCATTCATTATTTCATGCCACAGTAGACCCACGTGGTAGGTAATATTGCTGCTCCTGTTCTAGAGATGAGGACCTCGAGGCTCAGAGGGGCCCTTGCCCAGGACCACACAGCAAAGGCAGAGCTGGAACCCAGGTGTCTAAGACTTTTGTCCTGTGCAGTTGTAGGTTCTAGAGCTGGGGTCTGACCTCAATCCTGTCTTGACCTCAGTGCCCAGTTCTTCCGACATCGACCCTCCTATGCCAATGGGTGGTCGACGGCATGAGGCCTGCAAAATCAAGAGAAAGCTCTAGGATTTCTGCTGGTACTAGATACCTTAATTACGTGCTGCCCCAGAGTTGCCGCATTGGGAACTTCTGCTACTTTTTGCTGAAAGGGAGCCCTGTTGCCAAAATTCACACAGCCTCATTTTAACCTAAACATGAAGTCCTTCAGATTGGAAAGTGCCTGGAGAATGCGTGTCCGGGGGTCAGAGCAGCCATAAGAGCTGGATGGCAGTGGGGGGTCAGGGTGGGGAGCCCTGCTGCGATCAGGGGCCTGCTGGGCACTTCCTTGTTCATCTTCCCCAATCCCGAGAAGGACCCATGAGGAAGTGAGGCTCAGAGCCCAAGTCACGTAACTGTTGGCCAGTGGGATGGTGATGCTCAGACCCGCCCTCAAGCAGGACAACAGGGAGGACAAATGATTTTGGCGGGAGCGTGGGCTTGATGAGAGAGGACTGGGGGCCAGCATCCATGACCCCACAGCATCTTTTCAACCTAACTTAGCTCTGGGCTGACTTGGAAAATCACCACGGCCCCATGGACAGAAACCTGTGCTTGCCTTAAGCTTCCTTGAAGTAAATTGAGCCTGGAATGGTCAAACATCTAGAAAAATACGACTGATTGAAGTAAGAAAAAAGTGTGGGGCCACCCCCTCTTGGTCAGCAAATCCAACAGCCTAGGAGACTTCATGACAACCTTCGAAGGCACCTGGGGACTTTTAAAGGGCTTGGGGGTGAGATTCTGGAAGAGACAGGGCTGCTGGTCCTGGGTGAGCTGGGGGTGCAGCCCCAGGAGACCCGGGTTCAAGCCGGGGTTTCGTCGCAGCCTCATCACTGACCAGCATATAGGTTGCATCTGCTACATACTGCACGTAACAAATAGGCCCCCAGTGTAATAGACTGAAACAATGGCATTTATGGTCTCACGTGGTTTCTGAGAGTCGGGAATCAGGCATCGATGAGCTGGGTGTTTCTGGCTCAGGGCATCATTCATCTCTGAGAATGTACTGGGTTGAAGGTTCTGCTTCCAGGGTCATTTATGTGGCTGGAGGCTTTGGTTCCATGCTGCGTGGGGGTCTCCCCGTGGCTGTTCCCAGCACGATCTACTCACCCAGGGCGACTGATCCAGGAGAGAGACAGCACCCACGTGGAAAGCCACGGTCTTTCTGTACTCACTAACATGCCACCTTGAACGAGTTACAAAGCCCAATCCTGGTGGAATGGGGCGAGAAGCTGCGGCAGGTGGTGGGGGTCACCGGGGGCCATCTGGAAGCTGGCTGCCACAGGAATCCCAGAAACCCACTGCACTTCTCTGAGCCCAGGGTTCATTTATAAACAGGTGACAGTAATGACCACACGAAGGGTTTCCGGGAGACTCAAGTGGGCTGATGTCCACAAAGCCACCGTCACTGTATCTGGCTCAGGGAGGGGCTGTACCCCCACCCCTTGTCCTGCACCCAAGTGGCCTCCTCGGCAAGACGGGGGGGTAGGAGGTGATCTGACCCCCTCACCACTGGCCTCCTGGGCGTTCTCAGGGTCAGGTGCCCTCGCCCAGGAGCTCTCCCAAACGCCACGGCCTAGCCATTAGCATCTCGGGCTGGGATTCATTCAGCATAGGAACTTTCTAAAGCTCATCAGAGGTGGGGTGTCTGGGTGGCTCAGTCGGCTGAGTGGCCGACTCTGGCTTTTGGCTTGGTTGTCCTCTCGGGGTCATGGGATCGAGCCCCGTGTCTGGCTCCATGCGGAGCGTGGAGTCTGCTTGTCCCTCTCCCTCTGTCCCTCCCCCCAACTTGCTCTCTCTTGCACTTGCTCAGTCTCTCTTGATAGAACAAATAAATTAATAAAATCTTTAAAAAAAATTAAGCTCATCAGAGGACTTAACCATCCTAAAGAGACGTTATTCTGTTAATTAAATAGGAAAACAGTGCCTTTCTGGAGAGCAGGAAAAACAAATGATCTCTATTTTGTTGGAGGGAAGCTAAAAGCTGTTTGGGGGGGTGCAGTTGATTTTCACCACTCCTGGAAAGAAAGACCCGGTGCCCCAGTCTTCTTTTTCTCCCAGACCACTTTCTGGGCCACCTGCAGAAGTTAACCACGTGAGGAAAACTTGAACAAAGGCTTATCAGCTCTGGGGTTGTTTCCTAGCAACAGAAAAGCTTTTCGTGTTCTAAATAATTGCTTAAGTCATGAGTGATTCATTTCAAACAGTCGTGTCCTTTTAAAAAAAAAAACAAGAAACCACACAAAGTCCCATTCTCTCTACCTGGAGACTGTTCACATTCCCACAGGGCCCACGCAGTCAGATGACATGATGAACTTCAGGGAGGGACTGAAATCTGCAAAAGGCAGCGGCAGTATTAGAACAAAAAGTAAAAGTGAAAATGGAAAGGAATCCATGATTAGAATTATGCAAAAAAAAATCTAAACATGCAAAATAGATAGGAATGTTTGGAGCAGTGACTTGTCTGTTTAACTCCTTTAAAGCCTACAAGAGGGGCTGATGATCGTCTTGTTCATAAACGTGCCAAATAAGAGCAAACTTCACCTTGGAAGGGTCACCCGTTCTTTTAGCAAATCTACGTAATCATTCCCCCGACGGAGGGCTTTGGAGAGCCCACTGTGTGAGCAGCGGTGATGCCCTGTGGCTCCAAGCCAGGACACTGGAGCCCAGGGGCTGGGACTCACATCCCGGCTTGGTGGTGGATCCTTGGGGATGTTACCTCCAACCCCCCACCTCTGTGTTTCTTCTCAGTTTATTCATCTGCAAAGCATGGAGAATGACCGTATCTAGCTCAGGGAGGTTGTGTGGGTTCAAGAAGAAAGTCTTCGCTGAAGTGGTCTCAGCCCATAGCCCGAGCTCCCTGGGAGCCCATCAAGGACATCGGCGCTGGTCCCTCCCACTGTGACCGCCCCCCTCCACCTTCAGCGCGGCCCTGCAGAACGCTGCATCGCAGCCCTTGCCACCCCTGGGAGGACATTGGGGTAGTGGGTGCCTGTGCTGAGAATGAGGGAGAGTCTCAATGAGGGAGAGATGGGGGGAGGGAGCATGGGGAGGTGGTGGGTGGCTGGATGGTGTCAGCGCGAGCACCCTGCCCCTCTGGTCCTGGGGTTGCTGTGAGACATGTGACCCCCAAGAGCCAGGAGGAGAATGGCCCATGAGGCCCACGTGAGCCCAGTGACTGTCGAGTGTCCATGGTGGCTTCACTCCACAAGGCTGGCCAGAGCCAGCAGACACAGAACGTGCCTCTGTCCTTAAGGCTGCTGCCCAGAAGTTGCCCGTGTTTGCTCCCATCCCTCCCAGTCGCCGGAAATGGACTGGACAATGCGTTATTTCTCGGGTAGCTGTGGGTCCAGCTCCAAGTCAGGTGCCACCACCGTAGGAGGGGACTTGGGGGAGGCACACAGAGCGGTTGTGTCTACAGAAATTTGGGATGGTGCGCCTTCCCTCCAGGGCTTGTGCCCAAACAATTCCCAGAGAAGCCGGAGTCAACCAGAAGCCACGGCATTTCTGTGACCTGCCACCAAAGGTGTGACTGTCGCCAGCTCCCATGGGCCTGCTTCCAGGATAGCAGTGTCAGCACCTGGTGACTCTCCCACAGGTTAATGACACACTCAGCACAAACAATGGCCACTTTCTGGGGCAGATCCAGGGAGGAGTGGGGGCTGCAGGGCCAGGGTCCTGGGTGTGAGCTTCGGCCCGAGGGCAGGTGCAGCTGAGGCCCCAGGAAGAGGCGGAGGGAGGAGCAGGGTCCTGACATGCAGCTTGGCTCTCGCTGGAGAGCTGCGAGCCTCTGCGTAGCTGACTTGGGGGATGGGGGGCGGCAGGGAGTTTTGGTAAAAGGAAGAAAAAAACCTCCCTTTCAAGGATGAGAAGCAGAGCAGGAAGCACCTGGGAGCGGGGTCTCAGGAGCCATCCTGTGGGCACAGGAAGTGGGGAATTCCCTGACTGCTGGCCAAGGGCAGTGGGTGCCAGGACCCTGTCGCTGGCCCACCTCTGACACGCTGTCCCTCCTGCTTGGGTGGGCCGGTACCATCAAAGAGCCTGGGCCTGGTGCCCCTGTGTGGCTCAGTCACTTAAGTGTCCGACTCTTGGTTTCTGCTCAGGTCATGAGCTCAGGGTCCTGAGATGGAGCCCTGTGCAGGCTCTGTGCTCAGTGAGGAGTCTGCTTCTCTCCGTCTCCCTCCCCCTTTGCATGCCCCCCACCCCTTCCTCCTCTCAAAAACAAACCAAAACAAAAACAAGAGCCTGGGCTTGTTTCTCCCAGCAACCTGGGGGCAGGGAGAATGGGCCCTGGGAGGGGCAGCACGTGAGGGGGGGCCCCCCAGGGACAGAATGGAGGAGGCAACTGGGAAGTGAAAAGGACAAGCAGGAAGAGTCCTCAGGTGCTGGGTTCAAGGAGACACAGAGAGATCGGGGCATCAGCCAAGGCCTAAGGAACAGCCCTGGGCCGGGGAGTCAGAAGAAAGACCACCAGGTTCTAGTGGCAGCCGGGTGGTCCACAACGCTGAGCCGCAGGCCTGGGGGTCAATCCACACCGGTCAGCAGTGATGCTGATGTCAGATAGGCAGAATGTGGATGGCGGGGCTCCCCACCCTGGGGCTGTGCTGTAGTGCCTGAGGATTCGGGGTGTTGACCGGCCCTTCTGTCTCCAAGCCGGATAGAAAGGAGAGTGGAGAAGGAAGAGAAAGTAGACTAGGAAAGAGCCCCAAGGATCCTGGGAGGAGGGGCACCCACTCCAGCTCCTGCTGCCTGTGGCTTGTCACTCACGGACACATCTGTCCCTACTGTTTGGGGGGACCCGCCTCTGTTAGCTTGACACTCTGAAGGGACTTCCTGTTGTTTGTGCCACCCAAGTTGGTCTTCTGTGAGTGCTTCCTAGTGCCCTTGGTCCCCGGAAGCATGACCAGACTCCCCCACCCCCCCAGCACAGACCCTCACTGGTGCTCCCAGAGCCCTGGACCGTGGGTCCAGCAGGTGTCCAGACATGGTGTTGACCGGCGGCCGGCTGCCCCTGGTTCTTTCCCCTCAGGTCCAAGGGACGGCCCCTCTGGGCGGTGTTGTAGAAAGAGAATTTAAGCCCCTGCACGATGTGATTTCTTCGTAGCCCCGGCGGGGGGGGGCGGAAGAGTGGGACCGGGTTCCCACCCCAGCTCTGCTCCCTCCTAGCCACGTGCGGTCAGGCGAGTCCTGCTCCATGATGCTGAACAATGCTATATGAAATAGTGTGTGTCGGGGGGTTACGGGGGACCTCTCTGTGTAGTCCAAGTGTCTTCATGGGAATGAAGTGCCAGACCCACAACTCAGCTCTGAATCCTGTCTCGGGGGACCCTTGGCCCCTAGCAATGTGAGCTCGGCAAATGCCTCCACGAGCCTGACATCTGGTCCTGGGCCATGGGGCAGCAGCCTGGTTATCCACGGGAAAGCAGGACAGCCATCACGCTGGGGAGCCCCAGGACCATGGGGGTCAAGGACATTCTGATGGTTACAGCTCCTTGGAAGCAGTCCACAGAGCAAGTGTCCAGAACCAAACAGCTCACAGCCGGCCACGTCAGATGGAGAAGCCGGGGATGGCCTTTCAGCATCTTCATGGGCCCTGGCTTTGGAGCCAAGAGGGCATCCCAGCCGCCCGAAGGACCCAGGCGCCCTTCCCTCCTGGCCTCCAGACCTGCAGCTGTGTCTGGGAACACCCGACACCCTCCAGTGGGTGCCCTGAATGATGTGTAGTCCTCCGACCTCTCCAATTCCAGTCCCTCCCTTGCTATCAGAATGGGGGTGCCCCTTGTACTCCCAGAGCCTCCTGACCCTGATCTCACCCCAGGCTGTGCCTGAAGCCAGGGCGACCTTCTGACGGAATCAGGGCCACTCACATCTGACCTGCGTGACTTTCCTGGGGGTGGGACCTGGGCTTGGCTCAGACTGTGGAATTATAGCGTCTGCCCAACCTCACAGTGCAATAAATATTTGCTCGTGAGTGGCAACAAGTACATTCAAGGCTCGTTACTTAAGTTAAATAAGGAGTGTTTTAGGTATCGGCCAAGCTTTTCTCAACGTGTAGCCATGAGGAATTAAACCTGTGATGCAGGAGGGAAAGTGGGACTGTGTTCTGGGGTGCCTGGTGCTGGCGGGCTGTGGGCAGGTCATCCTGACACCAGGCCCACTCGATCAGTCCCAACCTAAACATGGTTAAGGGTTTTTGTTGTTGTTGTTGTTTTTAAATGAGGGAGAGCAAGAGAGCAGGGGGAGGAGCAGAGGAAGGACAAGCCAACCCAACGCTGAGCACAGAGCCCAACTCAGGGGTTGATCCAGGACCCTGAGATCATGACCTAAGCCAAAACCAAGAGTCAGACTCAATCGACTGAGCCATCCCAGCACCCCAAGTGTGAGTTTTTAAAAAGCTAGAAGGGGCTTTACAGGTCATGCAGTGAGGGTCTACAGGTACAGGCCTGGAAAGCTTAAACTTGCCCAAGGTCAGACAGCTGGGAAGGCATGGGAGTGGGATCCATGCAGGCGGTGAGGCTCCCGATCCCACCTGCCGTGGACATTGCAAATGAACTTATAAATAGAACCTTCTTCACTCTAGGGATTGGAGTTCTGTACCACATTTAGTTGAGAAAAGGTTTCATGGCTAAGTTTTGGAAACCATGGACCTAGCCCAGACTGTGTTCTGCTGATCGGGGCACAGGCCCGGGGATGGGGACCAAATGGGCTGCTGGTGACGCAGGGGTTGGTGATAGAGGCACTAGGTCTGGTGTCCAACTCCCAATCTGGGGTGATCCCCAAGACCGTGTCTTCCCTGCACCAGGCAGGTGGCTCTGCTGGGGGCTGAGTGGCAGCGTGGTGGCCCAGGGGACAGACCTCGGTCTGAAAGGATCACATGCTGTCACCGCATTCCCCCCTCTCCGTACCTTTGGGAGGCAAAGTCACACTGTGAATGCATTCTGTAGCCTCGAAAATCTGTGGGAGCAGAGAGGGGGATGGGCTCACCTTTCACCTCCTCTCACCACCCAGAGAAGGAAGCCAGGGAAGGAACCTTGGGGGGCAAACCCGGCACAGAGGGATGCCGGCCTTCGAGCACTCCCAGTGTGTGGGATTCCAGGCAGGCCCCTGGATGATGAGGGAGGAGCAAACAGGGTAGGGGTGCAGCTGCTACCCGCCGTAGCCAGATGGGCCACGTCCACGGAAAACACAGGCAGCCACCCCGGAATGGTCAGTGCAAGGTCTCCAAATCACAGAAGGCATGTAGGAAGGACTCCAGGTTTCCCGAGCTCTGGCAGACCCACTGCTCACCAGGGGTCCGCCCACTGGGGAGGGGTGGGCTGGTGGCTTTGGCGTCAATGTCAGCCCGGAGGGACTCAGACTCAGGTCACTATCCGAGGGGCACTATGTTCACAGAGGGACCGAAGCTGCTCTAGCACCCCCATGTGGTTCAAGCTCCAGTTGTATTTCTGTGGCATTGTCATCGTGCATCCCTGGATCCAGGAGATGGTTCCAGACTTCTTGCCCATGGAGTGATTGCTCCAAACCACGGGTAACCACGTGTGTGCCATCCGATCGGTGACCTGAGTTTCACGGTCACTGGGACCACGTGGGCTCCCCCATAAGACCTGCTGCACAGCTGGACAGCCATGGGCAACAGTGGCTGTACATGGAGGGGGGGAGGGCGGAAGGGGGCACCAGGGTCTCCACCCTGATAGGGGTGGGCGGTGGGGGGGAGGAGTCAGCTATTGAGAATGTCAGTTCTGCTCTTTGTAACTCACTTTAGTGAGTTTGGTGCCGGTGTAGACACCTGTTCTCATGAATGCACAAGAAGAGTTTTTCTTTAATAAAGAGAAACAGTAGACTTCAAGAAATGTTTTTATTTTGGCTGCTTGAGGACCTTCACTTTCAGCTTCCCAGTACTGAACGTAGGCCAAGCTTTTCCAAGTGCCAGGAAGGGACTCTCTAGTTTCTTCCCATTTCCTAGTGCTGGTTGATGCCTCAAGACCCTCAACCACTCGCCCACACGCACCAACAAGAGAGCTGCCAGGCAGCCGTGGGGCCAGAGCTCCGCACGAACATGCTCTGCCCAGAGCCGCCACCTCCCCCAGCCTCACGCAGGCTCTTGGCCCTGCGTTGGCCCCGGATTGGCCAAGAGTGGTCAAGGCTTAGCCGTGACCCAATGAGAAACGCTCTTACGGACTTCACACAGCAGCACATGCAGTTCTTTAACAAACAAACCCAACACAAATGGGAACAGAGCCAGGGAGCTTGGAAGGGGGGGGGCGCGGAGAGCAGCTCACCTGTAAAGTGCTCTTCGGGGCCGGGACCATGGGCAGACCCCGGGCATGCACTCTCCCATGACGCCGGGGGTGTGAGCGGAGGCACGTGATGCGGTCTCCAAGCATGCCATCTGCGCACGCACACACACTCAGCGTTGGTGTCGTGCTGTCGGGCTAGGGGGACCACGCAAGGGTCAGGTCCTGACAGGGACATGCATGGACAGCTCCTCGTCCGGGGGGCGGGGGGTGGCATGCCCTCACACCGCCGACAGGAATGGGAAGAAGAAGAAGTCGAAGGCGAACTTGACTGCGCCGTGCACGGTGCTGCGCCAGTCGCGCTCGATCTTCACGTGCCGCCGCGCCGGTGACAGCTGGGCCATGCAGTTGAGGCAGCTGATGGCCTTGAGCTCGAAGACAGGCCACTTGCTGCCCAGGCGGCCCTCGAGGACGGTGCTGAACTCGATGAGGCTGCCCTGGCGCAGGCCAAGCAGCACATCCTTGAACTCGCCACTGGCCCGTAGCACGATGTCCTTGGTCACGTCGTCCTCCTCCGGGCCGCGGGAGCCGTTGGCGCTGCTGAACGGCATGCCCACTGTGATCTCAAACTTGTAGCGGTCAAACTTCTTGATGTGGCAGGGGTGCTTGGCCAGGCGCTTGAGGCGGCAGAGCTCCTCCTCGGCCGTAGGGCCACCGCCAGGGCCGCAGGCCGGGTAGGCCTCGCCGTAGAGGCAGCGCAGCCAGTCACCCACGAAGAATGGCAGCATGTTGATGGCTGCCTCAGCGCTGTTGTCGATCTCCGTGACGCGCACGTACTTGAAGCGGCCCGTCCATGTGACCCGGTGGCCCTCCAGGTGGCTGCACAAGATCTGTGTGCGGGCCATGTTGGTCTCCTTCCAGGCCCGGGGCCCACACAAGAAGCTGTACTGCGGCCAGGTGAGTGTGGAGTTGTACACCTTCATGCCCTCCGAGCGGTACACGTAGAACCAGCAGAAGAGCACAATGGCCGTGAGCCACACCAGGATGAGCTTGACAATGGAGCTGCGCGTCAGGGACTTGACCATCCCCAGCACCGAGAAGTTGGCCTTGGTCCACCAGCGGACTAGCAGGGGCACGCTGCACGCCAGCACGGCAACGGCGATCTTGGTGAGCTCCAGGGCCAGGAACCAGCGGGCGAACTGCACCACACCCACCAGCACCAGGCCGGCCACCAGAATCGGGAGGGCGAACAGGAAGAGGCAGTAGCCTATGGAGGCACGGATCAGCCCCAGGCCGGTGGACTCGAGCAGGATGACCACAGCCAGCTCGCACCACATGAAGCAGACCAGGTAGGGCACCAGGTAGCAGTAGGTGCCCTTGAAGTTCCTCAGCTGTGCCATGCGGAAGAAGAGGTACAGCAAGTAGACGTAGAGCAGGCAGGGGAGGCTGATGTTCAGGACGACGAGGGGGCCGAGGGGCACGGCGAGGAAGGTCTGGCCCAGTAGCTTCAGGGGGCGCACATCGAAGGGCAGCGTGGGCAGCAGGGAGAGCAGGCCAGCGGCCACCTCGGTCACCAGTGCCCTCCTGGTATAGGGCTCGGCAGAGGTGCTCAGGCTCATGTAGCTGGTGGCCGTGAAGAAGATGGACACGACGGCCAGCTCCGAGCAGGGAATGTAGTCCTTGCTGGCAAGGGGGAAGGAGATGATGACGAAGACAACGGACAGCAGGAAGTGGAGGTAGGGCTCCAGGTGGTTCCAGCCGAAGTTTACCTCGGCCTGCTCCACGTCCAGGTTGGGCTCGAAGCGCAGGAGCAGGCCCGTGAGGGTGCGGAAGCTCTCCCAGGCCCGGCTGTCCTGGAACACCTTGAGCGTACAGATCACCATGGAGATGAAGGACAGGTAGAAGACAACCAGGGGGATAAAGAGGGCGAAGAAGTCGATGGTCAGGTTGCTAATGATGAAGAAGAAGATGAGGGCGTTGATGTGGTGGGTGGGGACGATGGTCGACAGCCAGTGCACGCCTGCCCGGGACGCCATGTCGATCAGGTACTCTTTGATCTCCATGATGGCATGCAAAGGGTATTTGACCACCTGGGGGGGAGGGCGGATGCAAAGACGGAAATCGGAAGTCAGCACAGGAGCCCCAACGCCGTCCTCAACACCCTGCCGGCCACCTGAGCTCTGCTTGAAGCAAACAGCTCACCCTGGACACCTTGTCCCAGCGGCTCCTTCCTATGTCAACACCCTCTGCACACGGTCACATCTTCCCCAGGCTCTGTGGTCCGGATGGACCTTCCCTCAATCCCACCCAGTCCTGCAGGTCCTGGCTCCTCTCCTCTGGGCCCCTGGAGTCCAGCCCTTGGCTCCCCTCCCGTCCCAACCTTCTGCCAGGGTTTCCAGACTCCTGCAAGCTAGTGTCCCTTTCCAGACCTCAGGTACCTGAAGGAAAGCACCTGGTTCCCCTCTGCCCTCCCCACCCGGCCTCGCTGGTGGAGATAGGATCCCTGGCTGCCGGTGTGGGGGTGGGGCTTGTGACGTGGCCACCCCCGCGACAGAGGCTGCCCTGCCAAGCCTCGCTCCCCCACACCCCCATCCTCTAAAGGTAGAGGAACTGATACTTTCAAACCCATGAAGGGCTCTGAACAGTCCCAGGAGCAGCAGCAGGTGCAGGGAGCCCAGAATGAGAGCTCTGTGCAAACACGAACTGGGACCTCCTGTCCTGTCATAACCAAATGGAGATGATTCACGGGTAAGGGGCCAAGGAGTCTCGTGGCAGGGGACCCCAAAAAGCAGCTGCCTGCTACCACCCACCTCCACACCCCCGTGCTGCTCAGAATGGACACCACCCCCCCCCCCACGGCCGCTCCCGCAGTCTGCACCTATTGTGAAGGGCAGGCTGACCCCCAGACTTCACACAGCAAAGGACAAATGAGGGACATGGGGTTGGTAAGCAGGGGGGCAGCCAAGGGGAGGAGGCAGGGGGGTGATTCTGCCCCCCAGGGCTGGACTCCACACCTATGCACAACTCCCCAAGGCATCCGCCGGGCTAGGGCACAGGGAAATGAGAGAGGGGCTGGAGGTGCTGGCACTCAGATGGTATGGCATGGGGGAGGCCAGGGGTCCAGGCGCGTCTGGAGGGGCAAATGCGTGGACCCCTGACCTCACGAGACACCCACATGTGGGGGCAGGGAAGCCTGCCTGCCACCCAGAGCCCCTCGGGGGTGGGGGGATGCCCACCACCACCTAGTGAGGTGGGCATCACAGCCTCTGCCTGGTCTGCCTGGCTAGAGCATGAACTCAGCCAACGAGGTGGACCCTGGGGGAGCACAACTGAGTGATCACACCTGGATACAGCTGTCATTGTTCAAGAGCCTTGGCTGTCAGCTTAGGAGGACCTGGAAGCAACGGGATAGTGCGCCTTCCACTGATGGGAGGGCGCCCGGCTCACACGCGAGTTGGGATATTAGGGAACATGCGTGTCAACACTGTCCATACACATACAAACACACGTACATGTGTGAAGAACTGTGTTCCCTCTTACACATTTGTGACAGCCCACTTACTCTCGTTCTAGAACAAGAAAGGAAGTGAACGATCACCCTCCCAGCTCAGGGGTGCCAGCGACCAGCCCTGAGCGCTGCACCGCCCTCCCAACGTGACCCGGATGGGCCCTAGCGAGTGTCGGTACGTGCTCCTGCTCCGGAGCGGGAGCAGCTGTGAGCAGACTCCTCCAGGCTTCCCCTGGGAGGGCCCCTCTGACTCGGACACAGAGCCAGAGCCCACATGTGCAGCTAATCCTCGCTGAGGCAGCCCCAGCCAGTGGCAGGACAGACCACAGGTGTCTCCTGGGGCTGTTTAGCTCTCTGCCCTCCTCTGTACAAGCAGCCCATGCCTGAAAACCAAGGAATCTGTTCTCTCCTCATCTCCTGAACTATTTACACCTCTTCTTTGAGCCCTTGAGGCCACACAACAAGGCACTTGAAAAGACAATGAAGCTTCTCAAAAAAAAAAAAGAAAAAAAGAAAGAAATCTGGATGGAACTAGAGGATATTATGCTAACCAAAGTAAGTCAATCAGAGAAAGATCATTATCACATGATTTCACTCATAGATGGAATTTAAGGAACAAAACAGAAAAAAAAAAAAAAAGAACATGGGGGGTGCGCCTGGGTGGCTCAGTGGGCTGCCTTCAGCTCAGGTCATGATCCCGGGGTCCTGGGATCGAGTCCCGCATCGGGCTCTCTGCTCAGCGGGGAGCCTGCTTCCCTCTCTCTCTCTCTCTGCCTGCCTCTCTGTCTACTGTGATCTCTCTCTGTCAAATAAGTAAATAAAAATTAAAAAAAAAAAAGAACATGGGGAAAGGAAGGAAAAATAAAATAAGAGGAAATCAGAGAGGGAGACAAATCACAGGAAACAACGTTGCTGGAGGGGGGGATAGGGTACCTAGCGGATGGGCATTAAGGAGGACAGGTGATGTGATGAGCACTGGGTGTTACATAAGACTGATGTACTCTATCTCTGAAACTAGTAATACAGTATATGTTAATTAATTGAATAAAAAAAAAGACAACGAAGCTTCTCGAATATAGTGTCCAATGGTGTCTGGCCTCTGCCTGCACACTGAAGTGCCTGGGCCACGAGGACCAGGGAGTCCCTTCCTTTAGGGGCCCCAACTCAGCCCCTGGTCGCTTCCACCCAAGCCCTACTCTTGGGTCGCCACCCAACTGGGAAATGGAAAATCTTTTCTGTAGACCAAATCCAACAAATTAAAATACGCTGTTCTCTGAGCAGGAAAGAAATTTTTAAAAAACGAGCAAGGGATCAGTTCTGACAGGAACAGCATCTGTGACCAGGCAGTTGCAGAAGGCCGTCTCAACCTGACTTGGCTCAGACCCGAGAGCCAGTGTGCACACGGTGGCCTTCCCGATGACTCGGGCTGAAACTGCGGATTCTTAAATATTACTGAATTGACTCTCGTGAGGGCTTCATCTGCCACAAAAGTCTGGAGCAGTGCGGGGCCTGGAGTCTGGAGGTGCCCGTGGGAGTCGCAGCTGCTCGCAGAGGCACCTAGCACTTCGTGGGGGTGGGAAGACGGATCGTGTGCCCTCCCTCCTGCTCCGCAAAGCTGGAACAGCCTTGGGTTTTAGAGACGCCTGCTAGGATTCATCATCTCTTTTTCACAAAAGCCTTTTAACGAGACAAACTGTAAAGGCATCAAAGTGCTCTGACAACTTCAGAAACTAAAAGAAAACAGAGTCCCGTGTACTTCTTGTTAGAATACTTTAAATTTCTTTCCCAAAAAGGACTCTCAGAAGTTTTGACAGCACTGAACCTGTCACCTGTAAGAAGGGCGACATAATTCACCATCCCAACCAGGCTGCCTTGAAAGCAGGCACTGTTAGCAACCAAGCCCCGCCACGCAACCTGCCCGCAGTTCCCCGGACTCACCCCTTCACCTCTGACCCTCGCTGGCCTCCTCTTGGCCAAGAACCATGGCAAGCACTACACCCTCCTTCTCTTGCATTCTAGGGAAACTAACAGCGTCTGTCTGTGAACACACTTAGCCCAGGCCTGTCTGAGCAGACCTGCGATAAAGTTGTGAGCTCCCTTGGTCAAGCTCCTGGGTCCTCTCAGCCTGTGGCTGAGAACTTCATCCTGGATGCAGCCCTTGTCCTCGGGGGTCCCTCCGCCCGCGGGTCCCGAGTAAGGCCAGCATACTGGCCGCCCTGGGCTGTGGCATCTCCGTACCCCGTTTCTATGTCGGCCTCCCTGCCTGGAGGGCGCCCAATCTGAGCCTCCACAGCCAGGCTCTCAAGAAGGGCTACACCGAGCTCCCTCCACTCCACTGGGGGACTTTGGCACACTTCCTGTCCCTGCCACTCCTGTCCGCTGATGGCCAGGCCATACCCTGCCCCTCTGCATCACTGATGGTGGTTCATACACGCTCCTGCTCATACATGTTCAGCTCAGAACAAGGGCCTCTTAGACAACTAACGCAATGGGCCTCATGATGATTCATCTGCTTGGGGCCCCTCGTGTAGACAGACCTGCCTGGATCAGGCAGCCACACTTGGGGAAATCAGGGTGTGCTCTGCAAGGTGGGAGAGCTGACCCGGGGAACCTGTGAGAGCGTGGCATGGCCCACAGTGACCACCTGCACTGTAAGTCTCAACCATGGGACCAAGAGTGAGTGCTGTCACAGCAGGGCCGTGACCCACCATCCCTGGCTTTCCAGACTTGCTTGTGTGCCCTCATGCCTCACTGCTGTTGCTGCTTGCTGGCTGCCGGCGGGACCAGGCTGCCTCCTTTCCTACAGCTTGCTGTGCCTTCCTCGTCCCCGCAGATCTAGGTGAACAGCTACCCCGGCAGGATCCTCACAAGTCTCCCAATATTAGCACTTTGCTTTTGGGGGAAGGCATCTTTGAGAAACCAACCTCCGTTCCGGGCTGAAAATGGATCATTTTTCAAAATGACAAAGTCTAAGTGAAAGTCAGACTCCAGCTCGTGGCACACTGCCGCCCCGAGCGCTTTGCCCAGAAAGACTCAGGATGGCTCACCCGTCACTCCTGACTATGCCCGCCCTTGACAGTGCCCTTGGGTTTGGGGCCTGAGTGCCCACAAAAGGCCCCATTTGGGAGAACACATCCTGTCCTCCAGGCAGAGGGAGAGAAGTCTGGGGAGGTGTGGTGAGCGAATGACCACAGGGACCATCCATACAGAGTGCGCCTCCCCCGACAAGCTGTGCAGTCCCAAAGGCTCCCATGTCACACTGGGGCCTCCCATCTACCCCTCCAGATAGCACCATGGCATGTGGAAGGGCAGGTGGGGGCCCTAGTGGTCAGAGCCCTCCGGCGCACTCACCTTCAGGCGCAGGGGCAGGTCCTCGGGGCTCCTGCCCGCCAGCTCATCGTCATCATCGTCCTGTAGGAACAGGTTGGCAGGAATGATGCCCTTGGCATACTTCTTGGTGATCTCCACAAAGTCGTCCAGCGCTATGTAGCTCTTAGCTGGGCCAAACAGAGAGGGGCACGGGGTCACCCCACGCAGCCACACCAGGCAGTGAAGGTGGCTGGGGTCCAGCGGAGAGGGAAGCCAAGCAGGCTCGGGAGCAAGCGGCTCTCTGTCCGGGACAGACCGGAGGGCAAGGACAGCCGGCAGGGAGAAGAGAGGTGGGATGGCCTTCATCCCACCTCTTCTCCTTGGTGACATGCTGTGTCTCCCCTGAACTTCCCTCTCCTCAGCTCTCAAGCCCAGGGTCTGCCTGAGCAGACCTGGCAGCCACCTTCCTGCCCCGTCCTTCAGCCCTGGCTTCTCACAGCCTTGCTGACGGCCGCCCTACAGCCCCGCCACTTACCGACCCCTCCACTCAGTATGCAGCCACTGAGGGCCGACCACGTGCCAGGCACCTGGCCCTAGCACTGGCAAAGCCTGGGATCTGTGCACGAACCCAGCGTGTGCCCCAGGCTGGGCCCCTGGGCTAGTGGGGTCATGCTCAACAAGGCCAGAAGAGGCCGGCTGCTTGCCACGGTCGTGTCCATGTCAAGACTGTCCTCCAGGCAGAGGGCAGCTGGGGAGATACGGTGAGCGAATTAACACAGCAATCACATCATAAGTGGGCTGCCAGCTGCGGGGCCATCACTCTCCACGCGTTGCTGGGGCCGCCCGTGCAGGGGCTGTGTTCTGGGTACCGGGGACACTGGGGAAACTGAGACCAAAGCTGATCGCCAGAAGAAATCAATAAGCAGCAGCAAGAGCAAAGGGAACCATGTCAGGAATGAGGCAAGCACCCCAGGAGAGGGTGGGATGCAGATAAGGGGCTGTGTGCTAACACGGGGGGCTGGAAGCCAACCAGGGCTGCACCCGGGCCACGGGCCACCATGAGATGGGGTAGCCTGGGGCAGGGCCTGCAGGGATGGCAGTGGCAGGTGGACACGTGTGGCTTGAGCTGATGTGAGAGAGCCGGTGGAGAAGATAGGGCCCCGTGGCCTGGGCCAGGCTGTGCATTTGGTGTCATGGGTGGCCTGACACCATGAGACTGGCCACCAAGGCCTGCAGTGTGGACACAGTGGTGTCTGAGGATGGGTCACCCGTGCCTTGGACAGAACCATTCTGGTGGGATGACGAGAGGGTGGGGAGGGGAACCAGGACGGTGACTGCAGATGCCCCCCTCCAGCTTTGTTAGCAAGGGGAACAAAGAAACAGGGTAGCTGCTTATGGGAGTGAGGGGTCCAGAGAGGATCTCATACCTTTTTTCCTGAGGTGAGAGGAATAAGCCCATGTTCACAGGCTTTTGGGACTGTCCTGGCTGGGAGGGTCCGGGAGCCCGTACTTGAGGGGAGGCTGGCCCAGCTGGCTGACAGCTGGGCGGGGACCCCTGGATGGCAACATTCACACCCACCACGGAGGCCTGGAAAGGCCACATCTCTGTCCAGCTCTCACCTCCGGGGGGCCTCAGACCCATCCCTCTGAGCCCAGAGCATGTGGTCTCCTCAAGAGGCACCAGCCCTCCTCGACTTCTGCCCAGAGGCATCTCTCAACCCAAACACAGTTGGACCCCCAGCACCTCTGTACTTAAAACCCATCTAGAACCTTGGATTCCTCTGGCATCCACCAGGCACAGGTGTCTCTCCATGTCAGTGTCCTACCCCGCTTTATATCCCCTGAACAGAGCAAGAAAGTAAGTCTGTGCCCCCGACGTGCCCAAGGCCCTGGGAAAGCCAGACTCAGGATTCACGGCATCACCAGAGCTCCAAAGACACTTCACGGACTGACTGCTCACCAGCCTGGTAGGAAGCGGTGTGTGCCCCTCTAATCTGCCCCTCACTGTGCATGAGGGGAAACTGAGGCTCAGAGAGGAAAACCAGGCCTGCCTGAGGTCATGAGGAGGGTGGCAGAGTTGGGGGAGGAGCCGGGCCACCTGTCGGCATGGAGCAGCCCCTAGGTCCCTCTTGCTGCCTCCTTGGTGACCAAGACCAAGAGTCTGTCCACACAGCTGGGCAGCTACACATGGACTGAGGACCTCTCCTAATTGGATGCCCCAAAGGCACCCAGTTCTGTGTGCATCCTGACTCTGCATTCCTCACCTTCCCACAGCCTGTGCTCTGGGAGTCCCCACACTCCCTGTTGGGTGCCCCCTCCCCGGGCCTTTGTGTGCGGTTCCCTCCCCTTGCCCTTCAGGGGCTGACTACCTCCTCACCCTTGGTGACCTGCTCAGGCACGTGGATCCACTCCCACACCACTCCCACACCACCCCCATCTCTCTGTCCTGTGAGGACTGTCCTACTGCCTGTCCTGGGTCTGTTTTTCCTCATACCGTGAGCTCCCGCTGGGCAGGCTCCAGATCCCACTGCCCAGAACACCGACAGCCCCGTGCCCGGACTTTGCAGCAAGGAGTAGACATGGTGCCCAGGGTGCTGGGCGTAATGGCTTGGTCAAAGGGGTCACGGGTGCAGTATGGGAGGCCATACTCACATTCGCTGCTAACCAAGCGCTCCAGCACCCGCCTCTGCTTCTGTAGGGACTTGGGGACTGGGCCTGGCTGTGCCCCTCCATCTGTAGAGGACAGAGCAGAGAGAGAATCAAAGCAGGCTGTTCTGGCATGCTCTGCAGCATTCTAGAAACTGGTACATGTGCTCATGGGGCGTCCCTCAACTCTAGGGACCACAGGGCCTGGGGCCTCCACACAGCCTCTGATGGGGACAGCGACAGCCACCTCTCGGCCCCCGCTGGGTACAGCCGTCCCCTCTACCAACGCAGCCAGGGCAACAGACACACCAGTTTCTGATCAGCACAACTTATCCCCAGACATCTCTGCTGGCATTGTCCTTGGCAGGATTTTCCCCTGGGAAAGACTGAGCTCTCCAGGGGCCAGGCCTCCCCTATCTCCCCAGCCCTGGTGCTGAAAGGGGCTCCACAACGAGTCTGTTCACAGCTGAGTGTTGAGCCTGGACTGAAATATTCTGCCCTTTTGTCAACATCTACCCCCTGCCACACCCCCAATCCAGAGAGCATTCAAGTCTTCCAGCAAGCGTGCCTTTGCGGGGTCAGGTTAGGCAGGAGTAAGGCAACATGAGGGAAGAGGCGCTGTGACCCAGAGAGACTGAGGGCCATGGAATTGGCCTGGTTTGGGGGGGGCAGCAAGTGGGGGCTGCTCTGTGTCACTGCAGGGGCTCTGGGGCTCCCCAGGGGCGGCCCTGAGGTCACCACATCAAGCATGGCTCCCCGGGGTGCTGCCCTCCGAGACCCAGGCCTCATGGACATCTCCGCTGGCCCCAGCACGTAGTCTTCCCAGCCCGGGCCCAGACAGCAGGCTAGTGCCTGGAGGCTCTAGTCGGCAGGGGTCCTACCCGGAAACTCCAGGAGAAGAGCACATTGTCCACCCCACAGCCTTCTCTGCTGCTCTGCTGTGTTGTCAGGGGCGCCCAGCCCTGGGACCTGAGAGGGCTGGGTGCAGTCCTGGACAGAAATCACACCTGAACAGATGGAAGCAGGTGTTCCTCCAGTAATGGGGAGGAAAGGTCAGGTTGGCCCTGGGGGATGGAGAGGCCGCACCCAGCTGGGGATGCCCATTCTTCTGCCCATCTGTCCTTCGGGCTGGCTGTGGCTCAGAAGGCTGAGGGAGGGCTGTGGAGGCCGTTGATGAGGCCTGCCTCAGGGAGGCTGTCTGAGCCACAGTCAGCTCAGTGCTCCTGGAACCTTGGGGACTCAGGGACCCAGGTCTCTGCTGCAATTATGTTACTCTCCCCTGGCTCTGTCCCTTAAGGAGGAGCAGGACCCTCTGAGAATGACAAGACCTGTGGCTCTGCCAGTGGACTGCACCAGAGCTCAGGCAGGGCTTGGGAAGGAGACCCCAAGAACAGGATGACACCCCAGGAGGGACCCTTCCTGGGCCTAGACCCACAAAAAGGTCCCTGGGAGCCCCCAGTGAGCTCCCAGAGGCTCCGCAGGGCTCCCAAAGGGAAGCCCCCCACCCAGAATTCCTCTAGAGAAGCCCACGAGCTCCCTGGGGAAGGCCCGGGGCCCAAAAGGCTTGCGCACCGTGCTCATTGACCTGACCAACGTTCTCCAGCAGCTCTGACACAGCCACCTGCTTCTTCTTCTTGGGATTGAGCTTCCAGTACATGACCAGGGCCGCCTTGCGCACGGCCCGCTCCAGGTCCGTCTCGGAGGAGAGCTGCTTCACCTCCTGCTCATTCTCAGAAGTGATGCCTACGAGACAAGAGATATTGCTGGTTTTGTCCCGCCTGCCTGGGTGCCGCTGGCGATGCTCCGAGCGCTGACCAGTTCTGCCTGTGGGGACCTGGGAGAGGACTCACATGAGATGCTGTGCAGGCTCCTCGGGTCACCAGGGCAGGAAGAGACATCTGTCCCAAAACGACATCTCGCCAAAGACCCTGCCAGGACCCACACTCCAGATCGGAGCTCAGCCTGGTCCTTCAGTGGACCCTCCCCGGGGTGACCCTGTGGGCGAGCACATGTAGGGCCCTTGCCATGCTCCTGGTAGGCCTCCCCTGGTGACCCCCCAGGCAGGCGTATGCTAGACCTTCTTGGGCTCCTGGCCCACTTCCACGTCTAATTTCCTCCTCACCAGCATCCTCGGGAGTAGGCACAGCTCTCCTCATTTATAGATGGGGAAGCCGAGGCACAGGGGCGTCCTGGCCGGCCCCAGGCCGGGGAGTCAGAGACAGGCAGAGCCGCAGGGAACCATGGGAGTCAGAGACAGGTAACCACGGTTATCAGCCTGGGTGCTGCCCCTCCTGAGGCGGCCGGGAAATCCAGTTCCTAAACCACCGGCCCTTTTCCAGGGAGATGGAGACTCCCCACGGAGAGAGATGGGCACAGGTTTCACAGGCTGGCCTATGGCCATCTTTCTCCCTTCAATCCCACTGTCAGGGTCATCAGCGGCCCTCCCGCCCCCACCAAGGGCAGTAAGACATGAGATGGGGGGGGACAGAATTTCTTTCTCCTTCTAAACATCTTCCAAATTTTCCACCTGAGCACACATTTCTCTCAAGATCAGACAAGCACTCAGTGTGGAAAAAGTGGGGGAGGGGGCGGTGCGGGGCACACAGGGCCCCCCACAGCCCTCTGCAGCACACGTCCTCAGGCCTGGTCCTCACCGGGCTCCCTCCTGGCCTCTGGGAACTGCTGGGTGTGGGTGCACTGACACGCCCCTGCCGGTGCAAGGCCCTTCCTCCCACTCCACAATGGGAGGGTGGGCTGGTGAGAAATCCTGGCAGACAGGAAGCCTCGATTCTGTGTCTCCAACGGCATCAGTCCCATTTCCAAAAAAAAGAAGATTCTATATAATACATAACTCTTAAAAACATTCTGACACAAAACCAGAATAAAACGCTTGAAACTATAGAGCATTTCTCTGGGTTTCAAGGTTATGGGTAATTGGTATCTTTGTTTTCTATACATTCCAAGTCTTATATAATAACCATAAAACACTTCCACCATCTGGAGAAAATCACTAAAAAAATACTTTATGACACACGCTACACACTGCCATTTTTCTCTGAGTTTTGAAACTTCCAGAAGCACACTGCTCCACAGCCCCAGGATAATGGAGTAAGTGACCGTGTGTGGCCAGGCTATGTCTCACTGGTTCCCACACCCCCACACCCGTTCACTTCCTGACAGCGAACGCACCTGAGCAGGTCTTCACTGGCCCATGGTCCCCCAGCCGTTCAACCCAGACTGGATGCAGAGTCAGCCCCAGAAGTTCCATCCTGACCTCGGGCCACTGTCACACTGTCCTACCGTACCCTGCTGAAGCTGACTGTCCATAGGCTCTACGATGCACTCCTCGATCTGGATTAGAACCCAGAAGGGATCTACTGACAGACCAACACAGACCGAAGACGATGACAGCAGCTTTGCCAGCTAAACATCCCATGTCATGCTCCGGAAACATCTTCGCAACAAAACCACAGCGGAACAGAGTTCACACCTGCCGATTTAGCAAGCAGTGCATGTCCCTCAGGAGCTGCGCCTGCCCCAAGCCTCCTGAGGACCCACCTTTCCTGTCTGCCAGGCACCGACGAAGAAGCTTGACGGCCTCGCGCCGGCCCTGCTTCGCGGCGAGGATCAGCCAGCCCACGGCGGTGCAGTTGTTCAGCTCCTCGTCCGCGTCGCCCGCGAGCTGCAGGTAGTGTTTCCCCACCTGCAGCAAGAACCCGGTCAAGCCACACTCCGCGGCACCCCCCATGTGCTGCACCAGGGTTCCTGCTCTGCATCCTGATCCCGATGTATTCCCCAGAGACGAGCAAACTGGGGCTTCCCGACCCTCTCCTGCCCCATCCTCCTGGCCAGCCTGCCTCCCCAACCTTGCTCGCCCAGGCCAGGAAGACAGGGGGTGGGAGTGGGGCCCCCGGGGCGTCTGCCCCCAGCAAGGCCTGTGGGACCCTCGGGGCCCTTGATCCTCAGAAGACTGTGGGGAGGGTGTGGGCCCCCCTTCACAAATGAGAAGACGGGATGGGGGGGCAGGGGCACTGAGGGCAGACAGGAAGGAGGGAAGGCATCCCAGAGGAGGGGGGGCCAAGATGGGGTGTGAGCTGGACGTGGGTGAGAACACGGGATCTGCGGAGGGTGGTGGAAGGCAAATGACACAGAGAACATGGGAACACAGCAAACAGGGGCCTGGCATCCCTGCTGCCCATGCACACAGCACCAGTTTTTCCCAGGGGCACTGTGCAGGGCCTGTGGGCTGAGCTTCCCAGACACACGGTCCTCACCTCCGTCTGTGCCTTGGGGTCCCCTGCTTTGGCCTTCTCCAGGATTTCTTCAAAGGGCACTTCCACATCTCCCCTCATGGGCCCTTTCACACAGGAGAAAAGCACACAGAATGTCACGAAGCTGGTCCCTGTTGCCTGTCTGGGAGTGGAGGGGACTACAACGATGGGTTCAAACCCAGGGCAGCTTCGTTAAAATCCAGGTCAGACGCAGACAGAATATGCCAGCACACTGCCTTCCAGTGATGCAGACAGCCCCAGAACATGGACAGCAAAACTGCCACGGAGGGGAGCAGCTCAGAGCAGCAGGAAGGACGAGGATGAGGGGGCAGACGCTAGTCCCACCCTCACCCGAGCTCAGACCTGCTTGAGTTGGGCTCTAGAAAGATCCGAGGACTCCGGCATGAAAGCCCCTGACCATATGAATACCTGTGCCCCAACAGACAAACCAAATCCTTGTTTTCCAAGACTGCCATCTACACGCACATGAGTTCTGGAGGCCACGATCGGAGCGTGCACACACGCGCATATGTTACATTTACAACAGTGAATCATGATCAACTTCCCACGTTACTCTCCAGTGAAAGGCACCATTTCCACAGTTCAGAAACCTGTCGGAGGTACATACTCAGGCTGCTGGGCCTCCCCACTCTGCTGGGCCTTTGCATTATTCCCAACACTCACTGATTTTGTAAAACAGGACCACAAAACCACTCTGTGTACGTATTCTCTTTTGGGGTCATTCTCCCAGTCAGTCCTTCAGGTGTGTTACTAGGCCCAAGGGCCCAAACATCATACGGGTCATACTATAGTCTACTTTCTAAAAAGTTATCCTGAGTTACAAAAGTATCATGGAAATACACCAACTTTACAACTTACCAGCAATAGGCAGCCTAACGATAAAAAATTTAATAGTTATTTATTTATTTTTTACCAGTGTCTGTCTTTGCTTTATACAACGAATATGCGGGGGCCTCTGTCCTGCCCCACACCCCACCTTGGCAGGTCCTAGACACCTCCAGGTAACCCGTGGGATATACCACTACGGATATCCCTGTAGGTGCCTAGTAGGAACTGACAGCCTCTCACTCTCTAGAAGTTTCTGGAAACAAAAATGGTCTCCTGTGACATCACCCAAGGACCAGCCTTCCTGATGGGTTCATCCAGGCCTTTCCCAGAACCAGCTCTGCCAGGCTTGGAGCTGGCTCTGCAGCCACCAGTGCCACCAGGCCCTGCGTTCCGGGCACTCGAGTCCACAGGACACAGGACTCTGGGAGGAGGCCGGGGCATGGCCTGGGCCAGCGCAGCCTTCAGGTGAAAAGATGGAGAGGCATGGGGGGCTAGGGTCAGCTCAGAGCAAGGAGGCTTCTTAAGACCTCACAGCTCAGGTATACACTGCAGCCCTCTTGTGGGATGGCTGGAAGATACCAGGTCACCTCTCCCTGAGATCAGACTGGGCTTCCTTGCTAAGGTCCTTGGGGCCCCTGCCCAGTGTGGCCTCAGCATGCCCACCCTTCCCTCGTGCCCAGGACCTTGGTGCTTCCTGAGCCAAGGCCACTGCTCCCTTCTGGCCCCTGTCACACCCCTTTCCAGCCCCTGGATGCATACTCTGGCCTCAAACACGAGAGCACAAAGCCTGCAGACTGCAAGCCAGTCCCTTCCATGGGCTCCTGGGGAGGAGTGTGCACACGGAGGGAAATCCAGGCTGCATGTGACTCTGCTGTTAGCACCAAAGTGCCATGTAACCTAGCCAGGGTCATTTTCAACCCAGTTGTTAATATCCAACCAACAGGATGGTTATGAAGGACAAGATACTTTGTGTTATGTGACTGGGCCAGAGTTGGCATTCCCAAAATGTGGGTTTCTTTTTCCTCCCCACTTCCCACCTCTTGGCTGACCCCAGGGCCTTTGCCGCTCACTGACACTGCACCACCCACCACAGGGCCCACCGGGTACCTCCCACAAGTCCAAAACTTTTCTTGACTAACTGAACTCGCAAGCCCATGTTCTTTCTGTGTTATGATCAGAATAGAGAGGATTCAAGCATACATCTGTTGGCTGAAGATGCTGGCCATGATTAATTCTTCACGGAAGTTATTCATAGCCTGGCATTTCAAGAAGTCTCCCCAGTAGACAGAACCTCCTTGAAACATAAGCCACACCTTCTTCGTGATTCCAGGTCCCACTTGGCACTGGTAGAAATATTTCTACAACTACTCAAATGTTGGGCCTGTGCTGCAGACCAGTCAGAGGGCTCTGGCTTTTTTCAGTAAGCAGGAGCCTTCCCACAGGTCAAGGGCTTACTGGCCAATGTCATAACCCCCCAGAACTGGCTAAGGCAGTGTGGACCAAGGACCATGAAACACACTCTTCCTTGCACATGCAACCTGCATTCCTGTTTTTTTCTGGTCTCAGCACTTTGATGTCCTGTTTGGGTACCCACCGTTCCCTATATCGGTCATCAAGGTCCGGTGCCATTCTCCCTCACCCACACTGCATGGTGAGGGGGGTGTGCCCCATCTACCTGACCATGGTACTTGGGTTTCAGGTTTGGACACAGACCCAAGCCAGGCCAGTGGGGTTTGCATTGAACTGCTGGGAAACCAGCATCCTCCTGCTGCTAGGTCTCAGCTGAAGAGCTCCAGTGGAGAGGCCTGGAGGGCCGCCCAGTGAGAGAACCCATGTGAGGTGAGGGAAAGCAGAGCTGGGGTTGCGGATCACAGCATCTGAGCCCCAGATCCAGTCCTGAAACCAGCATGCTATATACTCTACAGATCCCGGAACTAAGAAATTCCTCTCAACCTGGTTTTTTTTTTTGTTTTGTTTTTTGCTTATGTCAATTTATATTGTGTCTCTGTGTCATTCACAACTGGAGGGGTCCCGACTCTAACTCATTTTTGAAAGCCTTCCTGTCACCAAGCAGCAATAATCAGAGCTGCTGGCCTTGGGCAGGTCTGCACGCCTCTGCTAGAGCCCACGGGAGAACCACATCCATGCCCTTCCCCATCTTTTCGTTGTTTTCTCCACAGATTCCCTGCATTAGAAAGCTGTACGTGTGCCCAGCTGACTTGGTATGTGACACTTGATCTTCTCTGGAGCTGTCCCCTCTCCCTGGCAGGGTCCTTTGCCATTTTCCTTTGCAACTGGGACGTGGTGTTTCACAGCTCCCACCGGGCTTCACAGGGACACTCTGTCCAGGGGGTGGGTCTGACCCAACCAAGTCCAGCTGCCAGCACTGCGCTGGACCCTGCGGCTGGATAAGCGGTGCAGGATAGAGGGACGAGGAAGGGGGCCGCGAAGGGAAGGAGGGTGGGCAGGGTCCGTGGCGCTCCTGTCTCTGCAAATCCCAATGCGGGGACACAAGGACATGTTCTGCATGGTGACTGCGCTGCAAGTTCAAGCCCCCAGCCCCCGCGGCCGCTCTGCAGAAAGGGAGAAGGTGGTGAGCAAGCCTCACACCCACTCTGGACTGCATCAAGACTCTGGGCCGCGTGCAGAAAGCCAGTGTGCAAAGCTCTCCCAGACATGGCGGGAGCAGGACAGAAGCTGGCGTCCTTGCTCCCAATGGCTGCTGGCCAGATCCGCTGCTGAAGTGAAGTTTCGAATTGTTGAGAGCTTGCCAGAAGCTCTGAGAAGGGGAGGGCCACCTGACACCTGCAGGAGGGGGATGGTGCAATACTCCTGTCCTCCCGTGGCCACTGCCAGGTCCTTCCTCACTCCCGCCCATCCTCCCTGGTCCTCCCAGGATGCCCGCCACTGGCAGCTGCAGGGAAGGGCAGGGTGAAAAGCAGCCAAGGGTTCATCGTCTGTCCTTGTAGGTGCCTTGCACCAAGAGGCTGTCCCACACACGGGATGGCCGGGTTGTCCTCCACCATCGGGGTGTCCCACACACATGGAGCGGGGGTTGCCTTGCACCAAAGGGCTGTCTCATTAGCCTTTGGGATGCTGACTCTTGTTCTCGTGAACAAACAGGGTGAACGACCCCTGCCCAGGGCTGGCTGAACTTAGCCGGGGGATCCAGCCAGGAGTCCACTCTCCTGACAGCCCAGGATGGGGTTGTTTACTGAGCACTGCCCACGTGCTAAGGGCAGCAAGCTGAAGGAGGCAGGACCGCTGCCCTCAAGGCCCGTCCACGGGCGGGGCGAGCATAGTCACATTTCATCAGTGCGGGCTGTGGAGGTGTCGGAAGTCATCAGTCCTGATGGGGGGCGGTGCTTCCTGGAAGAAGTGATGCCTGAGGCTTGGAACACAAGTCGATGGTTAAAAGTAACTGATGAGGGCACACGGCCAACTTTCCAAAGGTCTCAGGAAACCACCTGACCCTGCCACCCTGCAGCTCATGACAGGGTGTTCTATAGCGACGAGGTGACTGCACGGGCATGGCTACCAGATGGACTTGGGCTTGTACTGGGGTCAGGGCAAAATAACCTGTGTGGAAAAGTCTGGATTGTCAATGGCTGACACCTTGACCAGAGAACAAGAACCCGAGCTGTTTATCGCTTGTGACTTGTCCCCAGGACAGCAGGGCCTCAACGCTCTGTGCCTGCTCACCCTCTCACATTGGCATCGGTTCTGACCATCCAGCTCTGAACCCCAGCACTCTCCCACAGCTCCAGCCAGAGACCTGGGGGCCAGCCTTGCTTGCTCTGCCCTCCTCTCCACCTGCCCCTCGGCCACCACTCTGCCTGGCAGCTGGGGTTGCTTCCTCTTTGATGTGACACAGAGCATGTCTCCCTCTCATTTAGACCCTCCAACACTCCCCCAAACACCCTTCTCCTTATCATGACCCTTGAGGGCCCGCCTGGCTGACCTCCTAACCCTGTACTCTGACTCCTTCCCAGGGGGCCATCAGTCTTGGAGCCTGGAGTCCAGCACGGCCCCACACCGTCCAGATCCTTCTTCATGTACTCAACTGGGATCCCTCCCGGAGGGAGGCTGTGGCCCTGAAGCTGGGAGGTCTCACGGCGCTGGCAGTCCTGCTGGTGATCCGCCCTTGCCCACCGAGGTCAGCAGAAAGGGCGCCTCGTGCTCCCCAGGCCCCCATAACACCAGCAGTCCCCAGCACAGCGCCTGCCCTCCAGGACGGTTGTTTGCTTCTGGCTCTCCCAGGCCCAGGGCTCCTGGGGGGCAGGGCTGAGCCTCACCAGAGACTACCCTAAGGGCCAGCTGATGAGTCCAGGGTCTCCAGCCCAGCCGTCACTGCTTCAGTCCTGCACTGGGCTCCCTGGAGAGATGGCCCCAAGCACTGGGCACACCACCTGTGGCCCCCCAGGTAAGCAGAGAGTCCTTGAGTGTGTTCAAATCTCGACCTCATGGTCACCGGCTGGTGTTCCAGTCTGAATATGTTGGAGAAGCAAGCATGCTAATCCAGATATAACCTAAAGTGGGGCCTGGCACAGAAAGCATTCCTTCCACACTCATGCTTGTTGCGACCTGTGGGCACCTAACTGGGGCTCGTTATACCTTTGCAGACGCACAGGTGAGGGATCCAACCAACACAGGCCCATGAAGCCCCTCCCTGGGCAGATGTGCTCTGGGTTCTGCAGGGCCAGCAGGGCAGGGCCTGCTGTGTCTACCTGTGACCAGCGATGGACCCAGAGCAGCACAGCCTGGATGTGGGTCTGGGACCCCAAGATGGCAAGACTGCCAGGGCCTGCTTCTCTCCGTCTTTTGGGGGGTGGAAGGCAAACAAAGCCCTCGGCTGTTTCCTGACTCCCACCTGAAACTTACGGTCTCGAACTGCCCTCCGAGGAGAGTCTGTGTGCTCAGATTGAAACCAAGTATGTTTCCAGCCCTGGTTTCTGTGCCCTGCAGCAATGAGGCATCTGTGGCTGGGAGCCCAGGGTCAGGACCCCTCGTCTGCCCAGAGGCCTTGGAAACAAAGCAGAAAACATGGCAATCTTTCAAGGAGATGCAAAGATCAGAAGTGCCCAAGGAGCGGGTGAGTTTCTGGAATGAATCAGGGACTGGCCCGAAGTGAACTGCCAGGGGAGACTCAAGCCGGCTTCCATCACAGCTCCATCTCTGCTGGGCGGGTCTGGTGTTAACCCAGGGGCCTCAGGTCACCTGTGGGCCCGTCACTCAGCAGCTGGGCATTTGAGCAAGTCTGTGCCTCAGTTTCCTCACCTCTAAGTGGGGCAACAACAGAGCTTCCCCCCCAGGTCACTGTGAGGGGATCAGATGTGGCCCAGGGAAAGCCCTGAAGACAGGGCTGGCCACATGGTACACACAGATGTGCATAGCAGGTGCCCACTGCGAGCTAGAGGCTTCTGCACAGGTGGCACGGCTAAGCCGGGGGTGGACATCTTAAGCAGCAGCCTCTCTGGGGGAAGGAAAACATGACAAAGCCTGGGTGAGCTGGAGAAATGGGAGGGGAGGTGTGACCAGATGGCAGTGGGGGCTGGCCTTCCTCAACTCGTCCAGACCACCTGGCAGAACGAAGCCTCCTCTCAGCAGCCTGGGACTAAGGGAGAGAAGGCCCAGCATCCTACCCATGGCAGGGGAGGCGGTCAAGAAAGCACCCCCCCAAAACACACACACGACATACGTGCACATGACTAGCGTGCGGCATGAGCCTCCCTTGGGGGAGGGAAGGAATCTGGGGCATGCACACAGAAGCCAGACACATGGCCCCAAGCGAATATGAAGACCAGTCACCAAAGAGGTTCTTGGCGGGTGGGGGTCATAAAACAGCAGGTGCCCCTTCTAGGAGGGTTGAAGAGGATCTCCGTAAAGGAACCAGGGGGCCAGGCTGCTTGGTGACATGAAGCACAAGGCACCCACTATCTCAGGGCCCCCACGCTGGGTGCCTGCAGGGGATGACGGGGCCCGTGCTGAGCGTGCACGCTCTCACACATGCCAGGGCCTGAGGAATATCTCCCTGAGGTACATGGTCCTGGCACTAGTATGATCCCTATGTGACCCCAGGGGCTGGTATGGTTGTGCCTACTTTACAGTTGCAGAAATGGGATCAGTGTGGACTTTTGACGCCCTCAGAGGCACATGGCTCAAGGGCCTGGGCCAAGACGGACCTGTCTCTGGCCCTCCCTGGGCCACTCAGGGCCTTGACAATCAGTAACAATCCACGGGGACAGACACTTGCTCCAGGGAGTCCCAGCTGAGAAACATTCCCGGAGAACTGGCTCTGGGGTCACCTGCAGAAAGCGTTTTATAAGCTGTAGGTTTTAACACAGTGAATCACAAAATGCATTTAACTGTCCACAAGCAGCACTGCTTTTACAGAAAAGGCACTGAATGGATCAGACTCCTCTCAAACAGTAAGGAAGAACGGTGTTCGGGAAATCTCTGTTCCCACTGAGTGTGTGTGTGCACACGCGCCTGCATGTGTGTGTATACACACGGGTGCATAGGCACCCACGTCAGGGGAGGATGGCACAGTGTTTTCTGCTGTGGGTCAAGGTCGAGAAGTTCAGGATGGGTGGGATTTCAGCAGGGGGAGGGAGGTGGAGGAGGGCACATTCTGGGCGGGGCAAAGGGAGGTGGGGAAGCATGGGGGCAGGCCCGGAGAATGTGGACAAGTGCTGGTGTGCTGGGAGATGGAGACCTGGTGCTCAGGGTGGGACTGCACAATCCTATCTGTAATCAGACTGAACAGTCTACACTGCGGGGCTGGTTCGGTTGAGAGTAAGACATTCAGCAAACTGGAAAGCCTTGGGTAAAGTACCAGAAAGAACACTGCCAGTACCAGTGACATTTCCCACAAACATCAGAGCCAGAGGCTTGGGGCTCCTTCCGCCCACAGCAGCCCCGGGAGCGTGAAGACACTCAGACCAGGCTGGTGCTCCAGCCCAGGGACCAGTCCTGTGTGCAGCTCCCTCCCGGCGTGTCTCCATCTCATGCCAGACCCATGACCATTATCACCCTGAACCCTCACTTTTCCGCTCCAGACCAGATTCACCTGTGACACCCATGGCCACTCAGGGCCATGCTCAGTGGGCAGGAGGTGGATGGAGGATGGACCAAGCCCTAGCACCCCTGCCTGAGGGTCAGCGAGGCAGTCGGCCCCATGACCAACTGTCCTGTCTCACTCTGGTCCTCACACCAGCTCACCTCTGCCCCTGGGAGGTGCCTCTGGGGAAGGCCTTGGGGAGCAGAAACCTGAAGAGGCCCCAGAGTGCCAGGGGGCAGGGCAGCCCTTAGCAGTCCAGCTTGGGGATGGAGGACGATGGTCCAGAGGGCACTGGGGACCCAGGCCTAGGTGCGTTCCAGGGTGGCAGCCGGGCCCTGAGGGGAGTGGCCATGTGGGTCCCCGGACCAAGTAGAGCTCCCTGGCCAAATAGCCCTGAGGAGTGGCCATGATGGGCAGGGGACCACATGGGCTCCCCTGAGCACCGTGTGGAACCAGGGCCAGGATAGTGGGGGAGAAAGTCTTCCTCTCACTCCTCTCACTCCACAGTGTGGAACCAGCCTGGAGTGTGAGCAATCGGTGCTGGAGCCATCAGATCGTAAATAAAATAAGGAAATGTGACCTCTGTTACCACCTAAGTCTGTGCATCAAGAGCAAAGCCCGCTGCGCAGGTGGGAGCCCAAGGGAACTGGCCCACAGGAGGAACCAGGCAGGGCACCCGGGCCCAGGACTTGCTGCCCGCCTGGCTTCCAGCTCCAGCCCCCTTACCTGTTCGATCTGCTCTTTCTCGGCTCCGAGCACTCAGGGCCCGGGCCACAGCTGGGGCAGCTGTGTCTCCCACGTCTGGTCCAGGGCCAACCTGGGGTCCAGGAGCTCGGGGCGCCTCACTCTTGTCCTCCTCCAATGAGGCAGTAGCATTGAGCCTCGAGCGGGCCTGGGGCTGCAGCGACGGAGAAGGCTGTGGGCCAGAGGGGCTGGCAGGAGGCGCACCGGGGTCCATCCTGCCGGCGAGAAAAATCAAGGGTCAGACACACAAGGGCGGCCAGGCCCAGCCTGCTCTGGCCTCGAGTGTTGGGCAGAAAGGGGACAGAAAAGAGAGCCGGGGTGGGGAGGAGCGCCTGGTGGCTCAGTCGTAAAGCGTCTGCCTCTGGCTCAGGTCATGATCCCAGGGTCCTGGGATTGAGCCCACGTTGGGCTCCCTGCTCTGTGGGAAGCCTGCTTCTTCTTCTCCCACTCCTCCTGCTTGTGTGCTTGTGTTCCCTCTCTCACTGTCTCTCTCTGTCAAGTAAATAAATAAAATCTTTAAAAAAAAAAAAAAAAGAAAAGAAATGGGGTGAGGGCCGCCTCATGTTCTATATGAGATCTCACTCAACCTCACGGCAGCCCCAAGATTGTGCCCATTTCACAGATGAGGAAACTGAGGGAAGAAATCCACTCAAGGCCTCTGGCTCAATGGGCCCCATCGCAGTCATGAGCTTGGGCCCTACGTCTTCAGGCCCAGAGTCCCCTGCCTCAGTGGGCACAAGCCCTGTGACCTCAGTGTCCTCGCCTGAGCAGCAGGGATGGTGCGAAGTTGTGAGGATCCAGTGAGATAATCCACACAGAGCACTGAGCACAGTGCCTGGCTTGGGGAGCTGAAGTGTGGTCTCCACCTTGTATATCCCCCCTCCAATCCGTGAAGGTGACCCTACTTGTAGATGTAATTAAGGATCTTGAAATGAGATCATTCTGGATTAGGATGGGCCCCCATCCAATGACCAGTGTCCTGAGCAGAGGAGGGAAACACAGAGACATAGAGAGAAGAATGCCATGTGAAGACAGAGCATGGGACAGGAGGTGCGGCTGCAAGCCACGGGCCACCAGGGGTCATCGCCTTCACCACAAGCCAGGAGAGAGGCGGGGAAGGATGACCTCTCAGAGTTCCCAGAAGGAACCAACCACAGAGTAAGAGTTAAATGTTAGCAGGTAAGCGAATGGAGGACTGGATGCAGGGGAGGAGGGAAGGGGTGGGGGGCCAGGAAGAGGGGAGGCAAACAATCCATGAAGCCAGGATTTAGGCAGATGTGCCCGATGGCAAAGCCCTCCATGCCAGGCCTGAAAGACAGGACAAGATCCACCAGGCTTGGATGCCACCAGACATGAATATGCACTAAAAGGCAGAGTGAGGTGCCCAAGAACAGAGAATGAACTGGAACAGACTAGAGAGCCTGGTGCTTCTACAGCCCTCTCATGACAGGGAAAGGGCTCAGTCAGTCAGTAAAAGGGATCTCATGTGCTGATTAGCAAAATGGCAGAAACCACCACTGACACAATGGAGCTGAAAGCTCTGGGAGGTGCCTCAGCCCCAGGATCCCCAACCTGGGGGCCCTGGATGGGCTTCAGGAGACACAGACCCCTGAAACTGCTGGGATGATGTGTGCACTGGATGGGGGACCCGGATGCTTTTCCTTAGACTCCAAAAAGATGCCCAGACTCAAGGCCACGTCCGTCCTCTTCACTGAGATGAGGAAAGTGAGCGCAGAGCAGGGAGAGGCTGCTCATGTGGAGATCTGGCCCCATCCTCCCCAGCTCTGTGGCCCTGAGCAGGCCATGACCCTCTGCTTCCTCCACCGTAAATGGGACAAGTCAGCTCACGAAAGGGCTCTGTGAGGACCAGATGAGAGGACAGGCTGCACACGGGGGCCAGGCATCCCCAAATGTCCTGCGCCAAGCAGCAGGCCTGCCACAGTAGGGGCCCCCTGGATGTTCCTGGAGATGACTGTCACAGGAAGAGCTGCAGTGGCCCCAGGAGCCACATGCCTGTTTCCAGGGGCTGCACAAGGCCCGCCCTGTCCCCAGACACAGTGGGTCCTAAAGATGGGATCTGTGTCCGCCAAACAACCCCACAGATTTCAATCTGGACATTCCTCCGTCTGAAATACTGAATCCTTATTTTAAAATATCCCCCAGGGGCAAGACAAGAGCACGGCCGAGCCACGTGAATCTGCTTGGAAATCAACGCACTGCTCGGTGCTGTTTCCAAACTGCAGGCTTCAGGGAACCCAACTAAGAGGCGGCTACTATGAAACTCGCCATTCAGCTGCACATGTAGACCAGAGTGAGCATGTAGCCAGGAGTGGGCCGGGGAGACCCGCAGTGACAGGCCACACGGAACCAAGTCATGCAGGACACCCACCCCCTGACCCGAGACAGCCAACATGTCAGTTCTTCAGACCACATAGGGCCACGTCCTACCAAGCCATCTCCCATGGCCCGCTGCCCCCAGGATCAAGAGGCATCTCCTCGGAACAGCAGAGCGCAGCTCGCCTTGACGAGAGCCAACTTGCACCGCCACACCTGTGTCGGGAACAGCAGCAGGAACGGATGTGTATCTGGGCTGCGCTCTGCTCTCCGTGCTTCCCGTGCATGTTCTCGAGGGTGGGGGGCTGCACACAGTGCTGGGAGCCAGGTACCACCACTAGCCAGTGTGACAGGCAGATGGGTGGCTTAGACTGCAATCCTCACCCCGTTTCACAGACAAGGAAATGCGGGTCCAGAAAGGTAGGATACTTGCTCGAGGCCACAGGGCTCACGGTGTCAGAGCTGGAATTCAACTCCACAAAGCCCATTTCTGTAAAAGGGGCCTCTCACAATCCAACCTCAGCCATACCCGCTCTTCCCTCCCTGACTCTCCCAGAGCTGCCATCTGGCCTCTGCGCCGGAGCTCTGGCAGAGAGAGAACCTTCCTCCTCCAGTGCTGGGGCCCAACGTGCCTCCTTCCTGGGAGTGTCCCCGCTGCCTCTGCTGAGTCCCATCTCAGGTAGAACCATCCTCTACCAGGAGACCCCAGGCCAGGGACAGTGCTATCCCTGGCCAACGGGACACAATTTTACTAACACGTGACATGGGGAGTGAGTCCCAGTTTTACCCAGGACCTGCAGGGACTAAATCTCACTGTGTCTCAGTTTCTTCATCTGTAAAATGGGAAAAACCCCTCCCACGGAGGGGTGCCATGGGGATTAAGGACATGAAAGAAGAGAAAGTAACCTGCAAACCATAAAACATTAAAACGAACAAACAACCAAGCAAGCAAGCACACCCAAGCTGGTCCTCCCAGGTGCTATACCAGGGCATGGTCCATTGAAAAACACATTCTGGGAGGAACCACAGGGAACACGGGTTCTGGGTGGCCTGTGGGTTAAGTATTAGGCATATCATACAACAGTAAAAATAACTGTTTCAAGTAAAATCTCTGCTTAGTAAGAATGGAAGAGTAAAAGAAAATTAATTTTCGGGGCCTCTGAGAGTTGGTCAAGCCCTTTGGGGGAGCAAAGGGCTTATTATTTACAAACGAGACAGCTCACTGCCAAGGTTGGGTCACAGGGAGGATAACAGACCATCTCCTGGTGGAAGGACCCACATGGCGGTCCCACCTTTCCTGCTGTTACACATTCTCTTGCCTGGGATACTGCAAGCCCTGCAGCCGGGGGCTGAGTCTCCTTACCCTGGAGCACCTGCTGCCTGGCCTGGCACGAATCCCGGATCTCATGTGCAATGTACACGGGGACAGCCTGCTCTCGAGGAGGCGGCAAGCTTAGGGGACCTTGCTGTGTGACTTCAAGCAATTCCCACCCTGCAGACCCCAGCACCCCGAAAACAAACAGGGAGCATCTACCTGCCTCGGCCCTAGCTCCAAGACCCCTCCAAACTGTCTGCTAGGGGGCCGCCAACCCCACTGCTTGCTGATGGCCCCAGCAGTAGCCTGGAACCCGTCATTGTGTAAAACCAAAAAGGCAAAGTGGCTGGCATTCTTTCCACGTGAGTACCAAGGCATATTTTTATCCCATCAAAACACAAAATACCAACACCGAGGAGCTCGGCTGAGGAGCTGCAGGGACCGTGTCTCTGGGGAGACATGGAGCAGAATGGCCACGTGTGGCCTTCTGCCCCAGATGCTCTAATCTGGCCCCATTCTGTTTCCTTCCCCGGGGTGGGGGGCAGCCCCACCTCTGAAACAAGCCCCCATGGGAAGGCTTAAAGTTGCTCCAGCACCTTCTGACCGGAGCCTCCACACTAGAGTCCCAGCCCCGGTGAAGAAGCAGGGATGCCCACAAGTTTCACATACGAGGGTGTGTGACGTGGCGACACTTTCTGGCACCGTCCAGAGGGGAGTTAAGAACATTACAGCCCCTCAGCACAGTGTTATCCTACAAAGATGTTAGCCATGACTCCATATACAAATAAATATTTATGGTCAAGGAAAATGTTGGTATAACACTGTTAAGCAAGATTTAAAGCAGCATGAGAATTATCCTGCCACTTTAGAATGAAAATGACATCTACCTGCAGAAAAAAAGATGAAAGACAAAATACTGGCTCTCTCTGGGTGGAGGAATTATGAGTGGTTTTATTTCACTCTTTTTTCTAAATGTATTTCCCTAATTTTCTATAATAAACGTATAAGGTGTTTGAAATGAAAACAGAATATATTTTACAACCTGCCTGTGACTGAGCTCTAAGGGAAAGGGCCTGGGGGGGTTACCCAGCATCTGGAGTGTCTGCTCCAGCATGGCCTGGCCCAGCCCCCTGGCAGAGGGCTACTTCTCAAGACAAGGGCACAAAGCCCTTGGAGGCTCCCAGATACCTATTTTTGCCCCAGAGTATTAAGGGCCAAACCAAGGAACATTCCGACACCACTCGATGTGCCAAGTTCATAGAAACAAAGTGGGAGGCAAGTTGGGAATGCCCCAGTCCTTGATCAAGGACAGCCACAAGCGTCTGCCCAATGGCCGAGTCCGTACTATACACCTGCTCTGAGCCAGGCCCTGGTGGGTCAGCAGGCAGGGACTGGGGGCTGATCCTTTGCCAGGCATAGTGCTGGGCCTCCCTACCCCAGGCAGCAATAGAGCTGGCCTTGGAGCGCTCACACCCAGTGGGAAGGATAACACCTAAACAGACAAGTACAAAGACGAGCAGCATCTGGGACGCAAACATCCAGTGGGGGAAGGGGGTCTTGCTAGCCTTTGGAAGGCAGGGGAGGGACCGTGGAAGAGAGGCCTTGACTCAGCCTTCAAGACAAGTAGGTGTGAGCCAGGTGAGGGTAGAAGGAAGGAGGAATGGAGGAGCGTGGGCATTCCAACAGGGGACTGTCCTGGAGAAAAGGCAGTGGAGGGAGAGTGACCAGCCGTGTGGCCAGGAAGGTGCAGGTGGCTGGGAAGTGACTGCTGGGGATGGGACACAGGAATGAGAGAAAAGGCTGTGTGGCCTTCAGGTCCCAAGGGCCTGAAGGAACGCCAGGCTTTGGAGGCAGAGCTGAGCCTAGGGCCAGAAGGAGTTTGGAAGGACAGTGCTGAGCAGGGAAGTGACAATTAAAGAACCACCGGGTCTGTATGGGGACAGGATGGGGAGCCCAGGGATGGGGCTGGGTGACCATCTGGGGAAAGGTAAGGAGGCCTGGTCCAGGGCAGGCATCTGAATGCAGCTCTGGGGCTGGGAGAGACAGGAGTATTGCCAACTGAATGTGAGGGGTGGGGGAACAGAGGGTGGGTGACTTGGTTTGTGTCTGGGGGCCAGCGCAGCAGTGCTACTTTCGGAGGTGGGGACGTGGGAGAGGGCGAGAGCCATATAAAGCATAAAGTTCCTTCCCTGTTAGGATTCTTATCATCGCCTCACAGAGCAGGGTTTGGTCTCTGTCCTGGGGCTCAGGCACCTCTAGGAGGGGGGCCAGGACTGAGCTGGAGTCCCCTCTTTGACCAGCCCCCAAGGCCTGTCAAGCCCTGGTGTAGGATGGGCTGGGAAAACGTGAGCAGGGAGCCCCACCCCCACCCCAGTCTTCCATCCTGGGAGAGAAGGTGTGATGTGGTCTCCCAGCAACCTTCCCTGTGCTCAAAGGTCCATCTGCTTGGGGGTGCAGCAAAGGAGCGGTTTTATAAGCAAAGTTTCCTCTAAATCTCTGGTCAGACACCACAGGGCTCCCATGAGAATCCCATCCCCTTGGAGACACGGGGCAAGGACCAGGCATTGGAAGCGTGGCCTCTGGGCTTCTGCTGACATGGCACCCTTGCTAGGGCCGCAGTAAGAACAGGCGACCAGCACAGAGGGTCCCCAGGGCACTCTGCAAGTGACAGATCCTACCAGAAGGGAAAGCCCTTTACAAACAGGCCAAATGCCAGGGTCACTGTCCAAGGCGAGGAGAGGCAGGACGGGGCTTGCTTTCAATGCATACCCCAGGCGGGAGGCTTCCCCCAGGCTCTATGTGGTCCTGGGCAGGTCACCCGTCCCCAGGGAGCCTCAGCTCCATCATGTGTCCACTGGGGCTCTAATTTCCACTCCTGTAAGACTGGGGTGGGGAAGGGAGTATAAATCTGGTACAACTGTTGGCTCCTTGGAATTCTCAGCATCAACTACAAGAACTGCCCAGGGCCCGCACGGCTCCATCACATCCCAAAGGTCTGGGAGAGATTCCTCAGAAAGTTTCCATCTGTCACAACAGAAATTCATGGCGCGGAGGGCCAGCCAAGGGCTGGGTTCACCGGAGCCGGGACCGGGAGGGACTGCCCCTGCCAGTCCCCTTACCTAGGAGCAGCCCCGGGGACAGTGAGCCCCGCACTGATTCTAAGTGGGCGGTGGGGCCTTCAGCTTGACCCAGGGGCTGCCCCCCTACCCCGGCGGGCCCGGTCCCCGGTGCGGGCTGGACCCCCGCCGATCCCGCGGGCACTGAGCCCCTGGGTGCCGCGGAGTCCGGCCGACGGCCGCGGGGGAAGGGCCATGACGGGGCACCTCGGGACTGGCGCTGCGGGACGCAGGGTGGGGCGTCCGGCCACCGTCCTGCCATCCGCGGGCCCCCAGGGGCTACGGCCGTCGGCCGCTCGGTGCCCGCCGCGCGCGGGGCTCCCCAACTCCCGAGGGGGCTCACCCCTCCCCCGGAAGTCCCAACCCAGGCCCGGGCGGGGGTCGCCGCGGGGGTCGTCGTTCGGGCGAGACCCCAGCCCCTCGCCTTCTGGGGATCTTGTGCGGGGGGGGGGCCCTGGGGGCAGCCGCGCAGATGGAGAAACTGAGGCCCGAGGCGGGCGGGGACTCCCGGCTCCCTTTCCAGTCCCCCGCCCGGCCGTCCCCCGCCCCGAAGTACTCACCCGGCCGCGAGTGGGCCGCACGCGACTCCGCGACGCCTTCGGGCGTCCGGGCCTGTGGCAAAGTTGTTCTCGAGGAGCCAGACACCGAGAGGAGGGAGCTAGGACGCCGGGCCGAAGGAGAGACGCGAGCAGCTCAGCGAGCCGACGAGCGCGGCCCTCCGAGGAGGGGCAGGGCCGGAGGCGGGGCCGCAGGCCGCGCTCCACTCCCGATGCGGCTCGGAAGACCCGGCTCCGGCTCGGCCCGCTGTGCGGCCGGCAAGCCTGCCAATCACCTCGTGCCTCCTCCAGTCACGGGGCGCCTCGGCTGGCTACCGCCGACCGCCCCCTGGTGTAGCCTGGCCCGAGGGCGCCGGGGGCGGGGAGGGGGTGGGCCGGTCCGACCCGCCCACAGCCAAAGTTTCCAAACGGAGTCAGCCCTGGCCCGGCCCACCCGGTGCTGGCCCCGCCCCACCCCGCCGGGCCCCGCCCGCAAGGTGTTCAGTTGTAGAGGGAGGCCCTTTGCTTCTCCATCTGTTAACAGGTGGTTGGACTCTTGGACAAGACTCAGGCCACCTTTCAGCCACCACTCTGGCCCCAGGGCCCCAACTTCAGATTCATAATCATTGCTATTGCAGTATTAACTAACAATTGAGGCCTGCTGTGCGCCAGGCCCCTAAATCCCAGCCGTGCCAGAGGCAGAGACTATGGCCCATTTAAATGCGTACAAGTAACCAAGTACAGCTTTAAATGCACGCAATCAAATGCAATGTCGCACACTTTTCACAAGGTAATTATGGGATTCACCTAAAAAAATACATTAACGGGGGTGGGGAGGTGAGGGAGATGATGCAAGGCTCAGGAGATTTTGGAAACCCTCTTTCAGTCCTGCCCTGTGTCTGAGGAGGTGTGTTTGGAGATGCGGGGGAAGGTCTGTCCTTCAGTCAGGCCCTTGGGAAGATGAGGTCCTGGCTGGTGACCCACCCTGGGCTGTGTCTGCTCTGTGTCTGGTCCTCACAGCCAACCTGGGATGCCTGTTCTGGGTCATGGCAGAAGCTGCCTCACAGTGGCTACCAGAGATCTGTTAACATGTGGGGAGCAAAGATCCCAGTTGGTTTGGGAGGTGGATTCTATATACCAAACACACAGCACTGGGCACTTTAGTCAAAGCTGTGTGACACATGTCACCTCATCTGATTCGTCAGCTGTGCCCCTCGATGTTATCCCATCTCATCTGAGGCTGTGAGGCTCACGGGGAAGGAAGGAAATGGGCATGGAGCAGCACCTGCTCAGCCCCAAGTTCAGTTTTGGGGGACTTTCATACATTGAAGTTTTTCACTGTACCCCGAATGAGTATAGCATTGAGGCAATGCCTGGGGCTCATTTTTACTGATGAGAAAATGTCTTTTTTGTCTCTTTCTCAGCCCTTTGCCCCTTGAGGAAGGCTTTGCCATTCCATTGCTAAGCTTCTAGAGCATGCTCTTAGTTTCTGGCCTGCCCTCCCTCCAATTTGTGCTCTCTCACTATCAAATAAATAATAACATCTTTAAAAATAATAAAAAAATTTAAAAAATCATTCAAAGACTATTACCCTCCACGGTTTCGGGTCTATGCCTACAGAAGAAGGGGTTTCCAAAGGTCCCTGCGTTCCCACTGCATGTGTGTGTGCTTGCCTATTTCATTAGGGCCAAGTCCTAGAAATAGAAACACGGATCCTGATAGGATTTTTCAGGTCTCTAGATACAGTTTTACCAAAACAGATTTCTCAATATTGTTTCCATTTTATGTCTGAGGGGTGTACACTGGCATGGGGAACTACTTTTTCAACCCCTTTCTTACTCCAGTAAATGAAAAATGGCCTCCCTGCCTTTGTAATCTCCATTTTCATGATAACTAATGAGGCTAGACTTTTCATGTTCCTTAAGGTTTTTTTTAATATTTTATTTATTTATTTGATAGAGAGTGAGAGAACATGAATTGGGGGGAGGGGGAGAGGGTGAAGCAGACTTCCCGCTGAGCAGAGACCCTGACACGGGTGGGGCTCGATCCCAGGACCCCAGGATCATCACCTGAGCCGAAGACAGACACTTAACCAATTGAGCCACCCAGGCACCCCTCATGTTTCTTAATTTTGATAAGCGTCTGCTTTCTCATTCATCTATTGGGTTCCTTAGGCCCTTTGAAAACTCATGAGATGCATTCTTTTATTTCCAGCCTCCCTTCTTTACCACCTGTCCTCCCCTTGAGCTGGCAAGATGGGGGCCGACCTGAATAGCTCATGCAGCCCACCGTTGGGGCCAGCAGCCCTCTTCACACCTGGGAGGGTGGGAGCAGACAGGCCTTCTCCAGGGACATGGGAGCGCCTTGCCATCGCTGTCTTCATTATCTACAAGGACATAAATGACTCGTCATTCACCCCCTTGCTGGTTGGCCACCGCCCCAGAGACCACCATGGCCCTGTCCTCACAGACCTGACAAACAATAACAGAGAGACCAAGACACTTCCCCTTGAGGGGACACAATAAGCAGAGGAAGAGGACAGGTTGAGCAGCCCAGGCCAAGCCTGGACACACTTAACACGCTCCTTGGAGCAAAAGGCCTTGAACGTCGTCAGTGGATTCAGAAGAAACATCGAGGTGAGGAAAATGAGCCAACGGGAAGATAGAGGAAACGCCTTCGAGGGTGGAGGAAAAGCGCGTGAAAATCCTGGAGAAAATGAGAGGCTTCGGGCAGTTCCAGGAGGGAAAATACCCACCTCTTGGGAGGACCAGAAGGAGCTGGTGGGAAGACAGGAGTGAAAGAAAGGAGAAAGTTTCCAGAGGAAAATGTCTCAGGCTGCAGCTCTCTGCTGTGAAGGCTCCAAGTCCCAGAAGGGGAGACCATGTCTTGCAAAGTTACAGAAAGAACCAGTCCCAGCCAAAGGCAGGAGAATCAGCATAGTGCCTGCACTTTGGGGACCTCGAAACAACCCAGGGACTCTGATGATCTGATCAAGAAGCCCTCCCCCTGCTGTGATGGAATTCCTCTGCTGGGGAAAAGGAAAGAAAATATCCCAGTCCGTAAGACACACAGAACCCTTTTACCCATGGGAGGGCCCCTCTCACCAAGACAGTTCAACTACAGTAGAGATCTCAAGATAGAGCACAAGCAGAGAACAGATAACGCTGGTGGACAGTGACCTTGCAAAATACTCGATTTAATCTGAATATCCCTGGGATTTTGTATAACTGCTAAGTAAGGATTCTTGAAATTTGTGCCATGCACTGTAAGAGAAACTCGTATTCATCTGGGAGTAAACATAGAATCAATGTCAGCCACCCCGGAGCAAGGGGCCACGGAGAGATCGGAGGGACATCCTGGCATCTAGTGGCAGGGAGAGGAAGGGAGCAAAGGGCTTGCTCTGGTGCGAGCAGGAGGGGTGGGAAAGGAAGAAGCTCATGGGGGAGTGCTGTTCCTGCTTACTTTTCATACATTCACGGGGGAGTATCGGTGTAATTATGACTATCAGGAGCTGGAAGAGGCAGGGGGTGGGGAGCGGGTGAGGGTGTCAAGAGTGAGCAGGGAAGGAAAATTAAGCAAGGAGGAAAGAAGGAAATGACAGCAATAACAAAGTTCAGTCCAAGTAAACACAAAAGGAGGCGAAATAAATAAAGCCACGGATATCGGCTTTCATACAAAATGGGGATGGGCTGAATTTCCCATCAAAGTCCTCTAAGGCTGGGGTGAAGATAAAAATCCAGTAAAATGCAATTTACAAGAAATGCTGCCCCCCCCAAATGATGAGAAATAGAGGCCCCAAGTGCACACCGTTTGAAAATTGAGATTAAAAAATGACAAGAATGGTAAATTAGTCTTGCATAAGGAAGAATTCCAGGCAGAAAGCATTCACAGGAACAAAGACAGATATTACATAATGGTGCAAGGTACGATCCACAAAGATTCAATAATCATAAATCTGAATGTACCAGAAATACAGCAGCTGTGATGTGCTGTATTTTACGTGACGGGCTACGGTGTATGTCACAGTGGCCAAGCCATGGTATCCAGCTGTGGTCAAACACCCATCTAAATGTTTCTCTGAAGATACCTTTTAGATGAGAGTAACATTTGAATCAGTAAACTGTGTAAAACAGATGACTCTCTGCAATGCAGGTGGGCCACATCTAATCAATTGAAGTACTTGCGAAAGTAAGGCTGAGGCCCCCCAGTAAAGGGGAATTTTGCTGGCAGATGGCCTTTAGGTTTGAGCTGCAGCATCAGCTCTTCCCTGGGTCTCCAGTCTGCCATCCTGCCCCGCAAGGTGGATTGGCCAGGCCCCACAATCCCATGAACCAATTGCTTAAATTATTTTTTTTTCTGTCTTTAGTGTGTGTGTGTGTGTGTGTGTGTGTGTGTGTGTAGGGCAGGAGGCCTGTGTTCACACCCACAGAGAGATAAGCCCTGAGCTTTGCTGTTGAGTTCTGGAGGAATGATGAATGAATGAATGAATGAATGAATGAATGAATGAATAAACAGACAAATGAGTTGCCCTATGCAAGGAACTCACAACAGCTCTTTCTTGACCTCAACACAGTGTTCAGACTCTTTAATGCAACATCTAAATATGCCTCCTACACTTCAGCCCTCTGATTTTTTCTACCCACAGTCAGAGTGCATTCATACCCTTGTCCCACTTCCTTCCCTACTGCTGCTTAATCCTCCTCAATTTACGCAAGAGATCTTTGTCAACGTCCCACCCATTCCAAGCCTTGGGCTGTAGACCAAATCTACTAAGAAAAGTGAAGAAAGAGGTTGGTGAGTTATTTCTGGAGGAGAGCAGAGTTGGGGGCTTTTGCAGACGGTCAATGCACTAGACCGAAAACGACCCCCAGAGATCTAAGCCTACTTCCCGGGACCTGTGCATGCTGGCTAATTTGGGAAAAGGTGGTTGCAGATGTGATTGGATTACATATCCCTGTGGTCACACAAGATGGGCCAATTCTCCCGGATTCCAAGGCAGGCATCTAGATGCGATCACAGGTGTCCTTCAGGACAGAGGTGGGGGCTGGGGGGATCCATGACACACACAGACAAGGCAACATGAAGATGGACCAGGAGACATATGGAGATGCCAGCCTTGAAGATTGGAAGGATGGGACCCTAAGCCAAGGAGAGCCTGCTGCCACAAGAAACTCAAAGAGGCAAGAAATAGATTCTCCTTGATTTTTTTGGCTCAGTAATCCTGATTTCAGACTTCTGGCCTTCAGAATAAGCAAACAGTACTGACAGTTGGGAGATGCACTCAAAACACCAGACTGAATGTTCCAGAGGCTCTGTGGCCCTCAGGACATCTGCAGCACTCAGTGACCTAAACTCTGGGTATATGGGTTAGTCAGATAAGAATGACACATGAGAATATGCCAGCCCCCCCCCCCCCCGCCCAGACTGCTAGCACAGTGTGACCTCAAGGACTGCCCACATCAGCATCCCCCACCACTCCCCAGAGCGAGGCCCAAGAATCTGCATTTCAACAGTGGCCCTGGCGGGGCGGGGGGGAGGGGGGGAGTTCTGACCTACAGTGGGATTCGGGACCCAAGACTGTAGAGCTGAGTGATTTGCAATGGATCTGTCCCTGGGCATCCTTCACCTGGACAAGTACTCGGAATGCAGAACCCCTCACGCCTCCTGAGTCAGAATCCACATCTTAAAGGGACACCCCCTATGATTTGTGTAGGTATTAAAGTTGGAGGGACCCTGCTCTAGGTGGGAGGCTCCCAGCCCAGGTTGCACAATATCAGAGCCACCTGTGGGGCCTGTCCTGCCCAGGCCAGCATCGCTGCAAGTCTGGATTCCATGAGCAGTCCTGGAGAGACGGGGAGCAGAGGAGCCACACTCAGGATTTATCAAGGTCTAGAGTGCATGACGGTCATGCTCCCACTATAAGAAGGACCCCTTCCCCACTTCCTTGCTGGAGGCTGTCCCACCTGCCCTTGGCCACATCTAGGACAGAAAGGTCCTCAGTATCACCTCTCAGTGGATCTTCCTGATGCCCTGGCCAACCAGGTGGCCTCCCTGCAATTCTGAGGAGCTGGGGGCTCCCCACGTTCACACCACGGTCATGGGCAGAGACTTTGGGCTCCCAAGCCACTGCCCTCTGCTCTCTCTGGCCCTCCACCCACACACTCCCATGTCCTACCAGCAGCTCCCCTCCCTCCTTTCCTCCACTCCCTGACACAGGGCTCTGTGTCACGAGGACTGGGGGCTCCATCAGGGGCGCTCTCAGCCCTGCTCACCCACGCCCACCTGTGTATCCACATGTTGCCTTGTGGCCAGGCAGCTGAGGCCCCCCACGAGTCTGAGTCGTGCTTTACTCATCTCCGAAGGCAGAGACTTAATGCCACTTAATGGCCTTGTGATGAGTCACCAAGTACATTGTGAAGTTTCATATGGGGAAAAAAAAAGCATTGAGAACAGGAACATACCTTTGAGGCAGAAGAAAGACAGATGCCTGGCAGGAAGAGACGTGCTTTCCCATGACCTCCCCTGGGTCCCAGCACCCTGCTGACACAAGCCATGAATCATCGGTCATTAGTCCTTGTTCAGAAAGAGAGAACCGATTCGACAAGTATAGATCTGCATACACATGGGGGATTGGCTCACACGCTTGTAGAGGCTGAGAAGTCCCACGACGGGCCCTCTGAGAGCCAGGGACCTGGGAGAACCAGGGTGCAGGTGCAGTCCGGCCCAAGTCCTGGAGAGCGCTGGTGTCTGAGGGCAGGGGAGGAGGGATGTCCCAGCTCAAGCCCAGAACCCTTCCTGCACCTGCGTGTTCTCCTCGGGCCCTGACCAGATTGGATGGTGCCCCCCACATCCTCACACACTCAGAAATGTGCTTTAACAGCTCTCTGGACACCATTCAGCCCCACTGAGTCAACGCAGGAGCCTTTGGGGGCTTGGTCAGCAGGCCACGGAGCTGTGTGTCACCAGGGCTGGACCCAGGGGCTGTAGTGGTAATGTCTGGTGAGCACAAGCGTGAGCTTGACGCCACGCCATCTCCCATCTGTTGGCCAGGCCATCTCACACGCGTCCCCCAGGGACGGGGGCATGTAGAGGTGTTCACTGAACACCTGCGGTGAGTGGCCTCCCAGGCCTCCCTGGGCCCCATACCTGGCGAGAAAAGAAACACCCCATCCCTGCTCTGGAGGGGCTAATGGGCTGGCTGGGTTCAGAAGCCAGAGCACCACCACCTGTTAGCAGGCAAGGGTAACCAGGGAGAACCCGTGCTGGCAGATTCCTGACATTGGGAGAAATGAGAGCCAACTGAGGTGGTCAGGGAAGGCTTCCTAGAGGAGGTGCAGACCTAAAGAAAATTTTTGTCCTTTGTTTGCTTGTTTTATTTATTGATTTATTTCATGTAAATTCAGTTAATTAATGTGCGGTCTATTATTAGTTTCAGAAGGAGAAGTCAGTGATTTATCAGTTGCCTGTAACACACAGTGCTCATCACATCCTGTGCCCCCTTAATGCCCACACCCCGGTTTACCCCATCCCTCTACTCCCCTCCCTTCCAGCAACCCTCAGTTTGTTTCCTATAGAGTCTCTCTTCTGTTTTGTCCCCCTCTCTGATTTCATCTTGTTTTATTTTTGCCTCCCTTCCCCTCTGATCTTTTTTTTGTTTTTAGTAGACTTTATTTCTTAGAACAGTTTTAGGTTCACAGCAAAACAGAGTGGAGAGTGCAGAGAGCTCCCTTATGCTCCCTGCCCTATAGGCAGGCACCTTCTTCCTCACTATCGGCAACATCCCACACCACAGTAGCATGTTTGTTATAATCAGTAAGCCTACATCAGTACATCACAGTCACCCAAAGTCCCGAGCATTCATTACGGTCACTGTCGGGGCTGCGCCTTCTCTGGGGTTTGACAGATGTACAGTGACACGTATCTACCATTAGAGCATCCCACAGAGTGGGTTCACTGCCCTAAAGCTCCTTGGTGATCTGCCTATTCATCTTACCCCCAGCCCCAGCCATGACCCATCCTTTCCTGCCTCCATAGTTTTGCCTTTTCCAGCATGTCATGTTGCTGAAATCATGCTCCTTTCCCCGAGTAACGTGCATCCAAGTCTTGTTTCTGTCTTTTCATGGCTCAATAGCTCATCCCAACACAGCGCTGAATAACGTCCCATGGGATGGAGGGATCACAGTTTATCCATCACCTAAGCCAGAGCACAAAGGAGGTGCTGATTTTACATCACAGAACTGAGCATGAGGGGGTCATTAGATAAGTCTGGCTCAGGTGACTCACACCCGGACTTCTTGGAGGGTCCCCTCCCATCCCCCGGCTCCCCACGGGTTGTTGGAACGGTCCACAAGGGCTCAGCAGGACTGGTGGAGGCTGGTTCCTTCCACAGCACCCAGAAACCATCGCCATGCTTAATGGTTACAACACCTGGCGGTTTATTACATGGACACAATGACCCTGGGAGGCAGGTATTACCCCAGTTTACAGACAGGGATGCCGCGGCTCTGACAGGTCAAGGAACGCATGCTAAGGTCATGCTAAGACCCCTTTCAGATTGGATTTTCCCCAATCCCCGATGGCATGCCATCCCTCCTGCCCCTGCAGATCCCACGTCTGAAACCCAACAAACTCCCCCGTGGGGCAGGGTCCATGTGGTTCTAAAACATGTACACCTGTGTCACTAAGGACCTCGCTGAAACAAACACCCCCAGAGTGTGGGCTCCCGCGTCCTTCGTTCTCTGTAGCTTCCTGCGGCCAGAGGAGGGTGTGCCTGTCCCTCCCTCCCTTCCCTTCTGAAGCGAAGTATGCTCTCAGTCCCAAGTCCCAGCTGTCATCGTGATAAAAGCCAGAGCTGGTAGGAGAGGGGATGGCTTGCTCACTTCACCAGGAAACAGTAGAAGAAAACACAGGCATTTCAGTGCTCAGGAAATGTCAAGGAGAGGTGAACATTGCCCCCTTCAAACCCTCGCAGGCAGAGATCAGAGTAACATACGTGCTGCGGGGAGACTGACAGGGGAGACTGAGGGGAAAAGCGCTTCTGATGTTTGTGGGAGCAATTTGGACACTTAAGCCGAAGAGATCCTGTTTTCGACAATCGTTGGAAGTATAAATTACCCAGAAAGCTCACTGTGATCCCAGATAATTGTTTTTCTTAAAATTTTGATACAATGGAAATTGTCAGTCTCTGATGGCAACCTGCTTTATGGAGCAGGAGCCTGGGTACGAGATGATCCTGGTGCTCACTTTGGGACTGTTAACTGTGTGGGGCGTGAGGTGTTGCATGAATTCACTGAATTAAACATTTTTCCTGGAGGAAACCCAGTATCAGCGGCTAACCTCAATGCTCCTGGCCTTTGTCCTGCCCGAGGCAGGGACCATGAGCTTCCGTCCTCCTCAGAGTATATCTGCCTTCTGTCCCTGAGCAACGGAGAGGTGGGTCTGGCCTGATATTAGCATGGAGATGGGCCCGGGGAGATGTGGGGGCCCAGAACACACCATGTCGAGGGCAGCATGCAGTGTGCTTTTCCAAATAAGCCTCAGACACGTGTATGAAGGCCCGTGGAGTCCAAGGGTGCCTTCAGGCCGGTGGGGAAAGGGTAACTTTGGAGCTGGGACCTAAAGAAGAAAGGGAGGTTTGCTCTAGGAAGGGGAGAACCGGGTCCTCCTCAAAGAAGGCAGGATGGGATGGGTGCGGAGTCCTGGAGGGTGGCAGACCAGGGGGTCCTGGCAGCTGTTTGGGCTGCTGAGAGCAAAGGTTGGGGGTGGGGCAGCTGGCCATGAGGCTGGAGAGGACCAGATGGGGGGCAGTGGTGGAAATTGTCTGATAGGAAAAGGACTAGCACCCTGTCCCCCACACTTGCTTGTCCCAAAGTGGTCTCCTGGGGTGGGCAAAGGCATATTTCATGGGGCTCGGTCATCTGTTACCACATCATAAATCATGCCTAGACTTAGCAGCTTGAAAAACTGCTTTACTTGCTCATCATTCTGGGGTCAGGAATGTGGGCAGGAGTCCACTGAGTGTTTTTTGTTTTTTTTTTTTCCCTCTATGTAGCATCAGCTGGGGACTGTTGCTCAGATACGTGGCGCCGGCAGCGAGCGGAGCTGGAAGGTCCAAGAAGGCTTCACTCACATGAAACGGATGCTGGGTGTCCTCCAGATGGATTCTGGCTCTCCATGGGGCTGCTGGGGCTTCCTGCCGGTGTGGTGGTCTGGGGCCGCATGGCACCTGACATGGCAGCTGGCTTCCATGCAGTGGGGGAGGGGGGTTCCGAGGTGTGCAAAGCAGAAGGAGCACATCTCTTATGGCCCCGCCTCAGAAGTTAGCATCTATTTCCATAAGGTGGGCACGGGCTTTCATTCAGAGTAGTTACGGAGAAACCAGCCCAGACTTGGTGTGATGTGTGATGCAGGACGTGCACCCATTTGCAGTGTCCCACAGCCAGGGACACCAGGACGTCAAGTGAGCAGCGCGGTGTCACAGCCGAGGCATGCAAAGTCAGAGCTGAACTTCCGTCCAGGGCGCCCCACCAGGCTCCCTGTCTGTCACACAATCCTCCACGGCACGGGGTCAGCATAGGAAAATATGTCATCTAAAGAATCAAATTGCTGGAATCAGGGCTCTGATTTTCTCCTCCACTGAGAACTTCTTCAAGAGTCTTCTTTAGCTGAAGGAAAAGTGCAAGCAGGAAGACTTTGTTTGTGTGGTGGTGGAAGAAATAGGAGACAATGGTACTAAGCAACAAATGGAAGGTAAAATGAACAGCATCAAGTTAAGTAGGGCTTTCCAACCTTTGTCACATCACAGCACACTCAGAAAAAAGTACTTGTGCAGACTGGTGAATGGTTGAGGCTACTCACGTGTGTGCTCATTGGTCCCTGGAACAGTGTATCTCTGTGCTGAGGAAACCACTATCCCAACACACAGGAACCCATCTATAATCATCAGCACCAGCACCAGCAACACCACAATCATCATCATCACCACCATCACTATCATCACCATCACCATCACCACCACCATTCCCGCCATCACCATCATCATCACCATCACATTCTGCCTGACCATCACCTACAGAGGATGTGTGTCTGTCTCAGCTCTATTCAGAGGGGCAGGAAAGGCAGCCATTGCTTCGGAGGGTCTGCTGGATACCAGGAGCTGTGCAAGAGGAGCTCAAGGCTCAGAGAGATGAATGGACCATATCCAACATCTAATGCATGGCTGCTGCAGGATTTGGATTTAGGACATTTGGCTATGCCCTAATTTGAGAAATTTGAGCAAGGATGATGTCAGGTCTTGTCACTCCTCAGACAAAACCCTCCAGGGTCTCTGCCTTTTTCAGCGTAGAAGCCGAAGTCCTTCCAATTGCCGCTGAGACCCCTGGCACCATATTACTCTTGGGCCCCATCCTCCGTTCCTTTCCTTTTGCTCCCTGGTCTCATGCTGGTCCCAGAACACACTGAGTCCACTCTTGACTTGGGGTCTTTGCATCTTCTGTTCCCTCTGCCTGGATGCTGTTCCTCAGTCCCATACTTCCTGGTCTCAGAGCAGGTGCCACCTTCTCACTGAGAGGCCTTCCCTGACCACCTTGTGGAACACTGCAGCCCTGCCACTCCATCCCCCTTGCTTCCCTCCCTGCTCACTGCCATAGTTTATGGTTGATTTCTTGTTTGCCTGTCTCCCCTTGAACCTGAGCTTGGCCAGGGCGTGGTCTTGTCTGTTTGTTCCCTGCTGCCTCCCTGGGGCCTAGAGCAATGCCTAGCACAGGTAAAGGATCTATAATAGGGGTGAATGAAGGCAGGTGGGCAGGCTGACTTGGGCTTATGTACCAACCCAGCCCTTGGGCCCAATCCGGCAGGAGGGCTGCGTGGGGTGTTATGTCCCATCTCTGAAGTACAATGACGTCAAGCTGAGGAGTGCGGATCATCTGCTCCATCACTCAGGCAATAGGCAGCCACTAGGGGCTTTTGAGCGGGGGGATGGCATGGTTAAAGCTATGACCAGGCTCTACAATGACACAGCCCACCATGTGGTCCCCCAGGCTAGAGGGTCTCCAGTTAATGTCTCTGGAGCCAAGTGGAGAACCTGATGGCACCTAGCTATGAGCAGAGAGACCTCCGCTCTCTTTTTGACAGAAACCCTGACAACACTAGGATCGTGGGCAGCCCCTGCAGGCCCTGTCCTGCTTTGCTGGCCAAGGTTCTGAGCTCCTTTTTGGGCAGCAGGTCCTCATGAGGACATCAGCCCCCCCTGTGCTATTTCCCCCTCAGAGATCCAGGCAATGAGAATCCCTCCAGCTCCTGCGGAAAGAAGCCTTGGGCAAGTGCGTTGCTGCCTTCAGTCTCTGGACCCTTAGGCTCTAGTTGCAGCTTCCCCATTGATTCTGGGCTCTAGGAACCTGGGAGATAGTCACATCCTTCCCCAGACCTTGGTTTCGGCATCTGTGTGATGGCTGGTTTGGTACAGCTCTGTTCCTCTGCCATCTTATGCCTCTCCACCTGAGCTTAGAACCCACTCTACGTGGCATGGAGATGAATGTTCCATGACCTCCAGAATGCCAGGTTCCTTAAAGGTCCAGACCTACCAGACACCCTGAATTCCAAGGCACAGCCCCTGGTCTCCTAAGACCCTGAAGGCCAGGAAGAGGACATCTTACCTGTGGAGACAAGACTAGAGCTTGTTTCTACTTCTTTAGCAAAGTTGGGGGCCCAGGACAGAAAGCTGCAATGGGAAGTGAGGGGGCCCTGGAAATCTCATGGTCCAACTGCCCACACTTTATGGATGGAGGCATGTAGGCTGAGAGAGGAGAGGCAGCTCCCCCAGCACTGGTTCCTGGCTCCCCCTGTCCACCAGGCTGGCCTCTGCCTGGGGTTTCCACTGGGAAAACCAGCGATCTGACCTCAGAAGTGTGCCCTTTGCAGATGCATATCTCTGATTAAACATGCCTTTGAGGTTCTGGGGAGATGCTAACTCCCAGCCCCATTCTTTTTTTTTTTTTTTAAGATTTTGTTTATTTATTTGACAGACAGAGATCACAAGTAGGCAGAGAGGCAGGCAGAGGGAGAGGAAGGGAAGCAGGCTCCCTGCTAAGCAGAGAGCCTGATGCGGGGCTCGATCCCAGGACCCTGAGATCATGACCTGAGCGGAAGGCAGAGTCTTTAACCCACTGAGCCACCCAGGTGCCCCTCCCAGCCCCATTCTTTTTTTTTTATTTTTAAGATTTTTATTTATTTGTCAGAGAGAGAGCGCGAGCACAGGCAGACAGAGGCAGAGGGAGAAGCAGGCTCCCCGCTGAGCAAGGAGCCCGATGTGGGACTCGATCCCAGGACACTAGGATCATGACCTGAGCTGAAGGCAGCCGCTCAACCAACTGAGCCACCCAGGCATCCCAACCAGCCCCATTCTTTTTTTTTTTTTTTTTTTCTTTTCAGCGTAACAGAGTTCATAGTTTTACACCACACCCAGTGCTCCATGCAATGCGTGCCCTCCACAATACCCACCACCTGGCTCCCCCAACCTCCCTCCCCGCGCCCCTTCAAAGCCCTCAGGTTGTTTTTCAGAGTCCATAGTGTCTCATGGTTCATCTCCCCCCCAATTTCCCTCAACTCCCTTCTTCTCTCCATCTCCCCATGTCCACCGTGTTATTTGTTATGCTCCGCAAATAAGTGAAACCATATGATAATTGACTCTCTCTGCTTGACTTATTTCACTCAGC